>QLSS01000820.1:8374-29659 GCA_024372645.1 Trichomalopsis sarcophagae | reverse complement strand
ATCTTTAATGACTCTATTTGAAGTTTTGCTTTCTCCTAGAGGAAGCTTTGTAATGGTAAAATTTTCAGTTTCGCTAAAACTTCGTAGGTGTTTAGAGTTTGAATCATGCGTTTTTAGAAAATCTCTGTGCAGATGGATGTGTGTGTGTGTGCCGTTAGGATTTTTGAACCATGCGACCAATCGTAATAAAATGTGACATCCATTTATGTTTACTGATTTTAAATTCGGGAACATTATGTTTCATGATTCTAACCATTGTCTGACCATTTCATGGTAATTTTATGTCCATTTTTCGATTTACAAAAAAAATATTTTTGCTTTTTTTTGATGAAATGATTTATACAATGTATATAAAAATAGTGTATTTAAAATAGCATAAAATTTCCTACTTTTTCCCGCAAGATTTTCCAGATTGACAGTTCCGTTTAGTTTTTATAATACAAAAAGTTTTTTTTTAATTCATATCTTCAAAACTAAATGTTGAAACATTTTGAAAAAAAAAATGATAATAGAAAACGATAATATCTACTTGTTGTACTTAATAATATAAACTATTTTAGAAACTTGTTTACGAGCTAAAAATCAAAAATTAAAAAAGTTGTGTTTTGTATGTCCTACGATAACGGAAGTAGAAAGGCTTTAATTAAGTTAAAATTTTAGGAAAATATCGATCTTTTGATCACCTCAGCTAGGTTCCTTTTACAGCTTATGAAACTGTTTAGTTTAAAAGATGTAAGGATTTAAATGATTTGTCTCTTATATCCTGTATGACTGAACATTATTACTATTGTTAATTTTTTATAATTCGTTATCTAAAGCTTAGAAGATTTTAAGAAAATTTATGGTTTTATGAGATAGAAAATTCCTGTGCACATAGCTTTTGTGTGTGCATGTGTGTGTTTGTGTGTGTACGTATACCGTTATAATTCTGAATTACCGTTAATCACGCGACCGATTGTAATAAAATTGGACATGCATATATATTTACTGATTTTAAATTCAGGTACAATTTGTTTAAAGATTCTAAGCATTGATTGGCCATTTTATGGTTATTATATGCCATTTTTCAATTAAATTTTTTGCTTAATTTTTTTTAAACTAAATAGTCAAAAGTTTTGAAAAAATTATGATAACGGAAAATACATAATATCTACTTGCTGTGTAAATATTAAGGCATACCTTTTAAAAATGCAAAAAATGCTCAGATCACCTATAAAAACCTAAAAATTCTGAAATAATTTATGAGATCCTTGGAACACTTCGGAAATATATTTCCACAGTTTCAAGACAAGACAATACTGTATATTTAAACAACATTTTATGTATTGGAACTATACATTCAGTTGTTGGAAGCTACGTGCCAGATAATTGGCAGCATTTCTTTCGTAGTTTTTGTACTCATTTTTTAATTCCAAATTAGTTGGGTTCATTTTTCACAGTTTATACGAAATTTTTTTTTTGTCCGGCACAAAACTTGGATTGCTTTAGTTATCCAATTTTTTCTTGGTAGTGATTCATTTTATTTTTTCTTTAATTTTATGGAATACGTAGCCATTTCATGACAGCTATGTATAATTTGTATGAGTCTATTAAATGCATCATTTGGATCCTATATTGTCAAAATTATCTGCAGTCAATGGTTATACCTATATTTTTTAATTTCCCATAGTTTATGCATTTGTTATCTGTTTCGTTTACTTTGTGCAGCGTGATTCCTTCGAAGTACGGTACATATTCAGGTGCAAGATAGTTAATTACAAATTCTTGACTGATTGTTCTGTCAATAGTTTCCAAATTAACTACATTATTTTCTAATATATCGATATTAATATCACTAAAGATACAGTGATTTTCAACATTTCTATGTCTTACATTAGGCACCTCTTATATGTCTTGACTGTAAACCAGTTTTATTGTTACTATAGAAATTCAGAACACATTTTGTTTGCTTCTTCCTAGAGGAAACTTTGTAATAGTAAAATTTTGAGTTTCGTTAAAACTTCTAGAAAATACTTTATGGTGTGTTAGAAGTTCGAATCACGTGTTTTTAGAAAATGTCCGTATGGATGTATGTGTGTGTGTATGTATACCGTAATATTTCTATAACTACTCGGTCAATATCAATAAAATTTGACATGCATGTATATTTTTGGATTCTGAATTCGAGAAAAGCATTTACATTTTATTTTATTAACTACTGTTTTTATGGCCAATTTTTGATTTTTTAAAAACACTATTTTGCGTTTTTTTCAATCATCCTATCGTTACAAATAATTCAGCTAATATGCATTTGAAAGAGAATAAAATTACCTACTTTTCCCCGTTTGGTCCTGGGGATCGACCGCTTTGTTCGGCAGATACAATTAAAAAGGTGATTTTAAAAAAAAATTCATATCTCTGAAACTATACATCATAACCTCACGAACAAAATTATGTCGATGGGTCACGTGTCAAACTATATCCCATTAAAATTTCAAGTAACTTGACTACTTATTTTTTCAGTGAAAAATCAAAGCTGGAAAAAATGAGTTTTTTTTTGTGCCTTGATTACGGAAGTAAAAAGGCTTTACTACACTTGAGATTTTAAGAAAAACTAGATATTTTATGTGTCTTGGCTAAGCTCATTGCTCAGCTTTCAAATCTCTATGGTTCTTAAGATATCAAGGCTTCAATATTTTTATCAAAATTTTTTGATTTCTTATATCTCTAAAACAATGCAGTCGAATGCTTCAAAATTTTATTTAGTGATTAACCATAAAAAAGCTATTTGCTGCTAGAATTTTTAACGATTTCATCGAGCGGTTCTCAAGTAAAGAACTAAAATGTAAAATTGATTTTTCTTAAAACTTTTTCTTCCTATTATAGGGTGTTGCGCCCTCTCTATTAATTTATGTTGTTTCTGGGTAACGCTAAACGTAAGGATAACCTCTTACAGGTCAATATTACTAAGGTTTTTGTCACATTAGGGTTGAATTGCTAATAAAAGAACATTGCTAATAAAAGAACTCTTACTACAATTATGCTATCAGAAAATGCTATCAAATAGCGAACGCCGGGCTTTTTAGTTTTTGACCTTGAAATGGCCTTCTAAAAGTTCATGAAAAAAAAAATTAAATAGGGGAGTAACAAAAATCAATAAATAAACTTTTTTCAAAAGTAATAACCTTGGCAAGAAAAAGACAGTAGTAATAAAAGTAGTGAAATCCCTAAATATAAAAATGTCAAGTAAATGTTTTTTCTTGCTGTACGCATTTAAATATCATTTTTTGGGAAAACTGATTTTAACTTTAATTTTATCTTAATGCGTATAGCAAAAAAACATTTACTTGACATTTTTATATTTAGGGATTTCACTACTTTTATTATTACTGTCTTTTTCTTGCCAAGGTTATTACTTTTCAAAAAGTTTTTTAGGGAGATTTCGCATCTTTTACAAAGAAAATTGTCCTTGAAATCTTGATATATTTAATAGACAACCAGCTACTATTGCTGTAGAGATTGATCGCATCGCGCATATAATCGTATGACATTATTATATCTAGTACATAATTCAATTCAATTCAATTCAATAATATATATAAACACAATCGCGTGTCACTGTCACCGAGTAGGAGACGAATGTCGGTAAAGTAGATTAACTGCTGTAACCACTGGCGTATAATACGTATATAACTCACCGGAAGCCACGTGACCGGAGGAGACAAAATATCGGGAGAATAAATTTAACGAAAAGAAATATACCGAGCAAATTTTCAACTTGCAATATTAAGTTAATAAAGTAATATTTTCGGATAAATCTTTTTAGAAATGAAAGATTAGGTTAATATATTCCAAGTACATACCAACAGATTGAGCGTACGCGCAATACTAATGATTTGTATGCAATCGAAATTTTTTTTTAGGTTAGAAAATCCAATTTCAAAGTATAATAGGGTGGCTCTGTCTCGAACCGAACTTCGTTCTTTTTCTTGCCATCGCGGCTCTATCGCGCCCCTTGATAAGGGTTCCCGTTTAAAATAGAACACCTTAACCTTCAATATTCATGCAAAAATGGGTTTTCTGTTATTTGACCTTGAAATGACCTTCTAAAGGTCATGGAAAATAATTAGAAATGTGTTTTTCGACGTAAAATTTTCCGCTCTTTCTGAATCATTTAAAAAAAATACTCTGTCCTTCAAACGACCTTTTAAGGACTTCAAAGGTCAAATCTAATATTACCAAAAGCTGTCCCCTTTTGCCAATAACAGCTTTCGTTTGAACATTTTTTTTTAATAACACCTCGGAACAGAATAATTGGGGTTTATAGATTAAAATGGCCCACCCTGTGCATATATATTATCACGAGGTCACTGGGCTTTAGCGCGACAGCTGCGAAGATCCTGTCGCGTCAACGAGGGGGATTACTCACTATTTTAACTCCGCTCGGCTATCCCTCGATGATGCTAGAGTCGACGACGGACGTTAGCCATCTGTGTAATGCCGACTCCGTACTATGCAGCCAGGTTGCCTAGGTGTACAGCTGCGCGGTCTGCGAAGCTCGCAGCGGTTTCTTCGCGTATAGAGTCTCCGGTTAGGCGCTTGTTCCGTAGTCGCGCCAAGATGTAACCGGCTTCACTCTGTCTGGGTTCGTCGGAAGGACGCGACGGGAATACGGAATAAATACTCGTATATTCGTGTACAATAGCAAGATGTCTGCATTCACTAAGATATTGGTACAATGGATTACGCGTCGCGAGAGGACGAGTTCGCACTCGCGGTTCGCACTGGAGACGAGCTGACGACTCGGTAGCAGCGAGTCTCGGCCTCGGCGTCTACAACCGATTTGGATGTTCCTAGATTGCGCAGTAGCTAGTGTGACGAACTTACAGTATTTGACGCGCGCGTGGAGTACTCGGTCGCCGCATGTCCGTCGGATGCCGACGGGGAAAAGTCCTTGGTGGCCGGGAGGTGTCCCTCTCGACTGGAACAGCGACGTGCTGGGGTATCCCAGATGCTCAAGGCGATGGTTGTTTCGATGCTTTCTTCCAGCAGGTGGTCTCGGGTCGTCGCTGTGTCCTCACGTCTCAGTTGCGCGGATAATTGCGGATAATATACCGGTAAATCGCTTTCACACGTCTTTACTGTACTCACGCTTTTGTCTGTCTGTCTCGCGCGACAAGTCCTCCCGAGTATCGCCGAGCTGGCAACGTCGCATCACATATAAAATGTTCGCGCGACGCGACGAGCGCGCGAAATACGAATTCACGTTCGCTCGTTACAATATATATATATCTCAAACCACTTGTGAAACGGTTGTCAGTACTGTTTTGGCCGACGCGCATGCCCGATCTGGTATCTCCTCAACGCGCGCAATTTGAATCTCGTAGAGCGGGAATTTCAAATTGTTTTCCGTATACAGTTGTCTAGTCTTTATTTTATTTTATGTTCCTCGTTTATTTATTTATTGCTTGAAGTACCTTTGTTTGTTCTACGTTCGGTCTGTTACTTATTTATTTATTTATTATTTGCGTTTACTGTAATTATCTATTTATTTATTTATTAAAATGCCTCGAGACTCGTGCGAAAAATGCAAAAAGATTACACGCGCCAAATCAACGTCTCGCATTTGTCCCAGGAAACGAGTAATGGCCTAATTCAAAGTAAAATCTTCATAAATGAGTTGTTAAGTAAAGAATTGTTCTTGCAGTTTAAAAGTCTTAAAAGTGTAGCTAGCAGTCTTGGTTTCAAGTACGTCTGGCATAGCGGCGGTCGTTTCTTGGAAAAAATGCGGGATGGGGAGATGTCACATCATTTTCAAACGGCAGCTGACTTGCAAGCTATCGCTGCATCACATTCTGCGACGAGTAATAACAATCTTGTAAAGAATGTGAGAGCGGTACATAACGGTAATGCGATCACTGGGACTGCGCCGTGCACAGGATCGCTAGACAAAGACAGTAAGAAAAATTGACTAGGCGGAGTGAAGGTGAGAGGAGCACAGTGCGATGGGTCGAGGGCGGGTTTTATCAACGTTACCTCGCTAAACAGGCACATGGAGATGTTTCGTCAATTCCTGGTGACTGCTCGTCCCTTCTACCATCTCTTTGGCGTGGCTGAGTCGTGTTTCGAGCCGAGCGTCGACGATGTATTTGCTCAGGTTAAGGGCTACTCTGTCCTTCAGCAGGACAGGAATACCCAGGGAGGAGGTGTGGCACTTTACATCCACAATAGTTATAAGGCGACCATACAGTGCTCATCTCCAACAACGACGGATGGTGGAAAGCCCGGGATTCCAGAGTACCTTATGTGTAAAATTCAAAAGGGCCGCATGCCCCCCATTTTTGTCGCCGTTATATATAGACCACCATGTATCTCTTTTACGACCGACTCTGACTTGGTGAATAAATTAAAACTTTATGCGTCATAACATTATTGATTTTACGATTCAGATGATCAGCTGCGAGGAGCTTCTTTCCCTTCTCGAAATCTACGATTGGTCGACCATCAGTTGCCCGGGCATGACTACAGACAGTAAATTAGAAGCACTTAGTGGTAACATCATGACTGTCATTGAAAAACTTGCCCCCCTAAAGAAATTTAAACTCAAAAATAAAAAAGTTTCACCGTGGGTCAACGCAGAACTTCAAGACCTTTATGAGATAAGCTTGATGCGGTTGAACGAAGATTCAAAAGGACCCGTGACTCAGGGTTCTGGTTGGAATTCCAGTATCTTGCGGCTCAAGCAGAACAATCGAGGCGTGAGAGACTTTTATTCAGGCCAGTGCGACGTTGCACGTCGCAGTCGCGCGAAGCAAATGTTGTTGTTTCGCGCGAAGACCTTCTCGACGAGCAAAGTCAGAGAAGGAGCCGCATCGGGACAAAGCACGCCGCAGCCGCGAGAAACGCAACTTTGTTGTTGTTAGCGCGGAGAGGATGAAAAGACGATCGGTTCCAGCGAGGCCCGTGTGTTCTCGGACGCGAGTTGCGTCCCGGGAATACTTGGAAGTCGCTGGCCGATGTGCGCGAAAGTGAGCCGCTGATTCGCGCGAGGCGAGCAGCCAATTAGGTCACGTTATCAGACGTGCCCGGCGGTCGACGGCGGGACGCCGAGCGCGCGCGCGGCAGCGTGGCTCGGCAGTTACGTCTCGAGCCCCGTCGACAGAAATTAAATTAGAAGTAAAATAAGTTGAGGCGTGTGTAGAGTAAGTGTAGTGTAAAAGTGTACTGATAGTGAAGATGATTAGTATGAGAATGAGTAAGTGTGTGCGTGTACATGAATATCTATGAGTTATGTGTTTTCGAGTTTAAAGTAGTAGTCTTTAGCAAGCCTTTTGAAGGTGACAGTAGATAAGGTGTTTCTGATGTGAGATGGCAGGATATTCCATAAGTATAAGGCGCTGATATGGAACGAGTTCCTCAGCGTCTCAGTCGCGAAGGCAGGTATTTCCAGTGGTGTCACCTCACCCCTCACAGGCCGGGGCGAGACGTGGAAGTCAAAAAAGGCCAGTACGTATGATGGTACGACCGTGTTAAACATTTTACGAAGGAAGCAGACTGTGAAATACTTCCTGCGTCCAGCAGTGGTTAGCCACTGCAGCTCCCGCCTGTACGGGGAGATGCGCTCATCTCTCCTTACACCATAGATGTACCAGATTCCTGTATTCACGAGTCTCTGTAGTTTTAAGTCGAGTTCCTGCTTCAAGTCACAGTATGCAAGAGAACAGTAGTCGATTAGCGGAAACAGCGGTGCCTGCACGAGATGTTTACGCAATCTGAGGTTGGTACTCTTTCTAAAAAAGTAAAGCCTGTATATTAGCGAGTGAGCACGCTTACACACTTGTGACATGCTCCTTCCATGAGAGTTTAGAGTCAAGCATCAATCCCAGATTGCGCACGGAAGACTCAAAGCTGACCTGGGAACCCCCGATATTAATGAAAGTGTTGGCTGTAGAGGGAAGTAGATTTATGTAGTAGCGGGAGCCCAGGACGATTGCCTTGGTTTTAGTAACATTAAGTTTAAGTTTGTTTTGCTCAGCCCAGCCCGTTATCCTCTCGGCATTAGCACTCATCCTGTCTGATAAAGAATCGAGCTCCTCGAGGTGGCAATGACTGTAGATCTGCAGGTCATCCGCGTAGATGAGATGGGAAACATCGGAGTCTAGGCAGAAACCGATGTCATTGATGTACAGAGCGAACAGCAGGGGACCTAAGACGGAGCCCTGCGGGACGCCGATCTTAAGACGCTGCAAGGAAGAACGCTCGCTACTGTCACCAACGACAGCCTGCTCTCTTCCAGTGAGATAGGAGGCAAACCAGCGGATAACCTGCTTAGAGAAGCCAAAAGTTGTTAGCTTCCTCAGGAGCCGGACGTGGCACACAGTGTCAAACGCCTTGCTAAAATCAAAGAGCAGAAGGAGTGTCACTTTCTTTTTGTTTATCCCGACCCTGACATCGTCAGTTAGCTTAATTAGGCCAGACTGAGTGCTGTGGCCGGTGCGGAAGCCTGTCTGATAATTGTCTAGTAAGAGCCTTGATTCAAGGTATTGCGAGACCTGCTTGTGCACCAGCCACTCCAGGGCTTTGGAGAGAAAGCAAAGAAGTGAAATCGGGCGGTAGTCAGTCAGGGTTGTTGGTGAACTGACTTTGTTGAGTGCACGCACCAGTGACAATTTCCAGGCAGATGGGAAACGGGCCTCGCTCAGAGACAGGTTGAAGATGTAACATAATACAGGAGCGAGAACTGGCAGTGCTTTTAATATAACAACCTGGGGGATGCCGTCGCTTCCCCTCGCCTGGGTGTCGAAGTGCGACACTGCACTCAACACGTCCGATTCCGTTATAGGGCTGAACTCGAAATGTTCCGGGAGGTCAAGACTTTCCAGGGTTAGAAGATAGTTCTCAACAGCAGGCGCTAGCGGATCATTGGAGATCGAGCTAAAATGCTTGTTGAGCTCATCTGTGTTAAAGCGAGGTGGTAATGGGGCCTTAGTGGCGGAAATTCCAAGTTTCTCCAGCTCTCTCCAGATCTCGGCGATATCAGTCAAGGTTGACAGGCGTGAATAGTAATAATCCAGCCTGGCTTCCTCGACCTGTTTATGAGCATAGTCCCTAGCATGTCTGTATAAGCGGAGATCTGAATCAAGCCTGGAGTTCCTGAAACGCCTGTATAGTCTATCCCTCTCGGATACAAGGTCACGAAGAGCCGTGGAGAACCACGGGTGACGCTGTTTTTTAGGTGTTACAGTCCGTGATGGGTCAGGTTTGTGGTCAGGTAGTTGTTTGCAAGTGCGCTTTTCGCTCGCATGATTTCCCTGACCAAGCCCGGGCTCGCAAGCCTCACCATAAGTGACGGCAGCACACCACGAGGTGTCGTTGATTTTGTCGTGGTCATGTCGTTTCTCTGAGCCCTAACTGGTCTACGCAAGCTCAGTACTCGAGTACCGGCAATATCACTTTTCTTCAGGGCCGGAAGGACGGCTCCGAGCAGTGCGAATGCAACCACATCCGAGACTTTATCGTCAAAACCATCCTGCAATAAACCATTGATTATGACCTCGCACCCCTCGGCACCGTCCCTCTCCGACCCCGAGCCGCCACTGTCCGATACTGGCATCGAGCCCGTGTCATGATCCCGGCAATCACGATGGAGCCTTCTGAGTAGTTGTTGCGTTTGTTGCAACTCGTCCCTAAGAATACTATTTTCGTCCAAGAGCAGCTTGTTGGAGTCAAGCAATCTATTAGACGCACTGATGTTATCGGCTAGCTGGGTCTCGAGAGCAGAGATACGGGTATTCAATTCCTCCGTGCCGACTGTAGCACCTCCTTCTGCTAGGGCAGAGGAGATGCCACGTGGCACCGAACCCCTGCTCAGGAGAGCCTTCAGCCCATCAAGCTGATCCTGGAGCATGTCAAAGCGTTGAAAAAAAAGCTCCATCGTGCTCACCGGAATTAAAATATTAGAGACCCCCATAAGGCTGGTGTCACCCAATGGCGCGTCCTTTGCTCGAGTCTTCTGTATGTTCACGGTGTCCTGTGCAGATGACTCGTCAGCCGACGCCGAAGTCAGCAAAGCCGGCGTCTGTGAGTCGGTGACCCGCTCAACCGATGTGTTGAGGCTCCGCTGCCTATTCTCTCGCTGTACCAGCGAAGCAGGCGCCTGGATATCAGTGACCCGCCTGGCAGAGGTATTGCTGCTCTGTACGCTACCTTCACGCTGCTCCTTCTTCGTGTTGGAGCGGAGAGGGGGGCTTGTCGCCGCGCTACTACTGCTCCGAACACCTGGCCGCGTATTTGAACACCGCGTCGACGCCGCAAGCCGCGTTTGGTGGTGGGGAGAGACGCGAGGTGTTGCCGATTTGGTTCGGAGCACTGGCCCGGTGCGAACGCACACCTGAGATTTTCCAGAGGGCGGGGAGGGCTTCCTCCGTGCTGATTTGTCACGCTCCTGGGTCGACTTGATTGCAGACGTCAACACGGCAGGAGTAGAGGTCTCTTGCGGAAGCGTCTCTGGCGTCTCTGTCTTCCGACAATTGTTACACACCGCGTTCATCTTCTTGCTCGAACAGCGGGTCTGGCACGGAAGACAACAGGTCGGGCACGTACTTGTTGGTGGCTTGGAGTCGTCATTGCAGACTGAGCAGACCGCTGGTGCCATTGTGGTATCCAATTGAGTGGTGTTCAAATTACGCGCCAGTCTTGACGTCACCACCAAGGAGCAGGGATGCCAACGGCCAAGATGGAAAGTCAGCCAGATTCCCGCCGAATTGCTCTGTTGCCCTCCTAACCTCTCCAGAACACTTCAACTTTTACACGGTCTCCCAGGCTCTTTTTTAAGGAGCCATGCAGTAATACTCCGGCACTTGGAGCCTGCGGGAGGCCAGATTTTCTAAAAGTATACAGACTCACACGGAGTCAGTCAGAAAACAGGCGAAAACTAGTTTTGAAGATGGAGCGATCTGACACGCGTGCGTGATTCACCTGAGCAGAGAGAGAGAGAGAGAGAGAGAGAGAGAGAGAGAGAGAGAGAGAGACGCGTCGTTCGCTTCGCTGTCCGAGCGAGTAGCACCGAGCATTCGAAGCGTCTGTGTGTGCGTGAGAGCCGACGGGTATACCGCGCGACGCCAGAAGCGAGAGCTTCGAGGCGCGCGCGCGTGTGTGAGTGAGAGCCGACGGGTATACTGCGCGACGCCAGAGGCGAGAGCTTTAAGGCGCACGCGTGTACCTAAGAGTAGAGGTGTGACGGCGAGCCCTGCGTGGCTATTGTGCGCGGGCGGCTACGGCTACCGCGTTGTAGGGAATGGCTGGTCGAAATACAGGTGCCATAAAACTGTTAACCCTTGTGTGATTATTTCTACCTTCCTCCACTACGTTCTCCCAAATGTCGGCGATTACATCAAATCCTACGAAATAAAGAAAAATCCTAGCGCGTGCGAGGCGTTAGGTGTTGCGCACCTGTGCTGGGAGGCACAGCGTCGCACCAGAATTTCGGAGGCCCTGAACAACAAAAACATCTGAATTGAGCTTTGCAATCTTGGAATCTTGTCCACGATTAAGGAGGAACTGCACGGTTTCTCCCCAGGCGAGCTCAATGCCCACTTTGCCGGGGTCTCCGTATCAAGATCAGAGAGCGAGGTTAACTTGGATGAGATTGTGGCAACGGCCAGTGAAGCTGGTTTCACTTTCCGTGAAATCACTTTTTCGGACGTGGTCCTGGCTGTTGCACATTTCTCATCACAGGCAAAAGGTATAACCTATACAATTGCTAAATCCCTTCCGGTCCTGGGCCGCCACCTTGCATCTATTTTTCATTCCTCTCTGTTTAGTGGCGTCTTCCCTGGAGCCTGAAAAAAGGCCTGTCTAGTGCCCCTCAAGAAGACAGCTATTCCATCAGCCGCCTCAGACTTTCATTCGATCGCTCTGTTATGTTTTCTTGCCAAGGTTCTAGAGAAGATTGTTCACGACCAGATATCCGAGTACTTAGAGACGGAGAAGCTTCTTGATACACCTCAGACGGGTTTTCGACGTTATCACAGCACGCAAACAGCACTACTGAGTCTGTCAGAGGACATTTGGGCGGGTATTAATAGCAAAAAACAACTGCTTACTATCCTCCTGATATTTGATTTCAGTAAGGCGTTCAACACGATCTCGCCCTCTAAAGTACTTCGAAAGCTAATAGGAATGGGTTTCTCTAGGTCTATAGTTTTGTGGATCAAGTCATACATTAGAGGGCGTAACCATCAAGTGGTTACAAAAACAGTTGGCAATTCTGATTGGCTCACTACCACTCTTTGCGTTCCACAGGGCTCGATCCAGGGTCCTCTTCTCTTTAGTATTTACATCGAAGATCTCAGAGACATTTTGGCTTCTTTTAAGGGCCTTAAGGGCGAATTATCGGATAGTGTCGAGGATTTGCTATATGCTGACGACCTTCAAACCTATACGCGGGTAGCGAGGGACGACTTGAGCGGGGGTGTGGACCGTCTGTCGGCTGTGGCGCGTGCAGTGGCAGTCTGGGCGTCTGATAACGCGCTTCGCCTCAATGTCGAGAAAACTAAAGCTATTATTTTTGGGTCAGACAGCAATATTAACAAGGTACAAAGTTTAAAGCTGCCTATCATTGAGATCGAGGGTGGCGACTTCATACCCTTTGCCAACACTGTAACCAACCTCGGTGTTGTAATGGATTCGAAGATGACATGAAAACCGCAGGTGGATGCGATTAGCCGAAAGGTTAATAGAGTCCTTTATGGACTTCGATCCTTTAGATCCTGCACCACCAGGGAACTGCGTAAGCAGCTGGCGGGCGCTCTTGGCACCCCGCACCTGGATTACTGCTCTCTTGTCTACCTTGATGTATCAGGTCAACAAAGTATACGACTTCAGCGATTGCAGAACTCATGTGTGAAATACATATGTGGTATTAGAAGGGACGAGCACATCTCCCCCTATAGGAGAAAGATAGGCTGGGTTCCAGTGAAGACAAGAAGGGAGTTCTTTGCGGCGGTGATGCTTTATAAAGCAGTTGTAATGGGACAGCCACCGTATCTTGCTGCCCTTTTTGACAGAAACCAATCTAGAACCTCAGCTAGGGATCCGCAAGAACTAGTGGTGCCTAGCGCGCGTACCGACGCGGGGCTGTATTCGTTTAAAGCCCAGGGCGCGCGCCTCTGGAATTCTCTCCCGAGCGACGTGAGAGATCTTCCGTCGCTTAAAGCCTTTAAAGCTGTGATGCGTAGGCGCATATATGTACGCGAGACTGAATGAACTGTCGATACACTTCCATGACTCCGATAATATTGAACCGTCCAATTATTTATTTTATTTATTTTACTGTTTTGTATTATTTTTAATTGTATATGACCAAAGGTTTTATTTAAGTGACGTGATAGAATAGTAAATAAGGAAAAAATGTACATAATAATACCGAATTTGTGATAATTCTGACAATATGTGATACATATGGGTCATTCCTATAAATTTCGTCAAATCGGTGTCAGGGGGGGGGGGGGGGGTTGCCCAATCAGCCCACCGATTTTGTATGTTAAAGTACATTAGAAAAAACGTCTATTTCTAAAATTTTAGCCCTCTAGGTGCTCCCTAGCTCCCGTGATAAATTATTGAATTTTCGAAAATCGTGAAAAAATGGCTATTTTCAAACATTTGCACAGGGTTACCTAACCAATATTTTTAAGCCAAAAAATAGAGTTCTTCTCGTTATAACGTCAGCTTTCTAGCAAAAAAAGTCCGAGAACCTCAGACTTAAAGGGGCCTTTTCTGTAGGGCAGAACGTAAACACTCATTTTTTGCGTATCTTCGATCGCATGCCATTTTTTTGTTTTGTAGTCGATTTGAGCTATCAAAGTCTTAAAATTATCGTCTTGGAAAAATCTTTAATTTCCCGTTTGAAAATCTCAAATTTATCATTCCAATAAAAAGTTACAGACCTTGGAAGATAGCCTAGTTTTCCAAAATCGCCATATTGGCACCCCTATATCTCAGGTCTATCTGCTCCAATCTAGCTCAAATTTTCAGGAAAGACAGTCCAAATATAGTACTAAAAGATGTAATTATATTTGTTTTGTTTATTTGGGTTTTAGCATATCTACGAAGTCCTCGAAGTTGGGGTTCAGGGCCTTATTTAACCATATTTCGCGTTATAGGACGGACGGTCGCGCAGTACTGGCATACTTTAATTTTGAGGCTTTCTGAGCAAACAAATTTCTTAAAGTTTGCGTCTCAGAAAGGCCTTCAATTCCTTTTTTGGTGAGCACATTCTCATTGGTCGAAGCCAAAGTTATAGCCTTTACAAGACAGCCTAGTTTTCCGATATCGCAACGTTTTCACCCTCGTATCTCAAGACTTTCTCCCCCAGTTAAGCTGAATCTTTTACGAAAAATAGACAGAAAATAGTTGGACGATAAGTTGTTAATTTCTTCCTATATTATATAATCGTTTTGGCGATAGTCCCCCCCACCGCTCCCCACTTGGCCCCCCCACCAAATCAAATCAAATCAACGTTATTTTTGAAAAATCAAAGAATACTTTTTATTTGGAAATGCATATAGTTATAAGCGATCTTATTTGTTATTATTTTTAATTATTTGTCATTATTTTTTCAAATGTTATCATAGTGTACAGAGTATATGAATTTCATGCTCAATTTTCTAAAATGATTTTTCTCTTTATAATATTTAATATTGTCATGTTTTGATCATTTAAATATTATGAATGTACTTAAAAATATATTATATAATATTTATATTATTTTTATATGCATTCATAATAATTTTAAATTCATCGAAAATTGACATTTAATTATTACAGAAAGAAAAATTATTTTAAAAAATTGCGCATAAAATCTATATACTCTATGCACTACTGTAACAGAAGACGTTGTTTCCCATAACTAATTAAAGAATATATATGTACGTAAATCCTAGTTTTGAAAAGCAACAAAATGTTATTTCTTACAAGGTGTTGTTTTTTACAAAGTATTATTGTATACAAAGTGTAATTTTTGTAAATGTTATTTTTAAAAAGCAAGTGTTATTTCAGTTACGAAATTGTTCAAACGGTAAGTTTTAAAATAGTGAAAAATTAGAATCTGTCGCCAAAGATAATAAAAGAGCTAAATGACGAAAGCTGATTTAGTTCTTTTTTTTGCGTAAGAAGTAAACATAAGAAGTAAAACATCGCAATTTTCATTAAGAAAATTTCCAATTGAACAAGCATGTAACTTTTATTGTCTATTTTCCGTAAAAGATTCAGCTTAACTGTGGCAGAAAGTCTTGAGATACGAGGATGAAAACGTTGCGGTATCGGAAAACTAGGCTGTCTTGTAAGGTCTGTAACTTTGGCTTCGACCAATGAGAATGTGCTCACCAAAAAAGGAATTGAAGGCCTTTCTGAGACGCAAACTTTAAGAAATTTGGCTTAAAAATATTGATTAGGTAACCCTGTGCAAATGTTTGAAAATAGCCATTTTTTCATGATTTTCGAAAATTCAATAATTTATCAAGTCGCCATCCTCGATCTCAATGATAGGCAGCTTTAAACTTTGTACCTTGTTAATATTGCTGTCTGACCCAAAAATAATAGCTTTAGTTTTCCCGACATTGAGGCGAAGCGCGTTATCAGACGCCCAGACTGCCACTGCACGCGCCACAGCCGACAGACGGTCCACACCCCCGCTCAAGTCGTCCCTCGCTACCCGCGTATAAGTTTGAAGGTCATCAGCATATAACAAATCCTCGACACTATCCGATAATTCGCCCTTAGGGCCCTTAAAAGAAGCCAAAATGTCTCTGAGATCTTCGATGTAAATACTAAAGAGAAGAGGACCCTGGATCGAGCCCTGTGGAACGCAAAGAGTGGTAGTGAGCCAATCAGAATTGCCAACTGTTTTTGTAACCACTTGATGGTTACGCCCTCTAATGTACTTTAACATACCAAATCGGCGGGCTGATTGGGCGACCCCCCCCCCCTCCCCGACACCGATTTGACGAAATTTATAGGAATGACCCATATGTATTTTTATTTTTTGACTTGTGCAAAATAAATGCTGATCTATCTATCTATCTATAAGGAGATAGAGAGAGCGAGCGCGCGGGCTAAATCTTCAGGAGCGCGCTCAGATAGCTCTCGACCTTCGATACGTAAACACGCGAGTTCGCTAACGTTTTCCAAGGTTTCGCGAGTTTGAGAGTGCTGTGCTGTGTTCAGCAGTTCAACGGATACTTGTTTGTGTAGCCCAGCAGTCCAGGGTGGTGTATATTCTTGCGGCCTGTCCAGGACTAAAAGCGTCTTCGACGTAGGAGTGAAGATTTGTGTGGCGCGCAGTGCATAAGAGAGTGTGAGTGTGCGAGGGTGATCCGGTGCGCGCGACCTTCACATCGGTACACACGTGCGAGCGCGAATATTCTAGCGTCACGGCGAGTCGCAAAGTTGTTGCCGACTCGCGTGTTATAATTTCATTTATGTAAAATCACATTCATTTCGTGACTTGTGAATATAACATTAGTCTTTTTATTTTGCGTGATTTTGTCATTATTTCGAAACCTCGCTCGTCATCTACGATCCTTGTTCCTTCCTGCGAATACCGCCGCATCCGCGGGCGTTATTTATTAGGAATTATTTAACGCAGTTGAGCAGTCGAGCACGCGCCAGGCACCGCGTAAACCCAGGAGATAGAAGCAGCTGAGACAGCTGCATGCAACGGTGGTGTTTCGCTGACGTAGAGGAGTCCTCCGCCTCATCGAGGTAGCGCGATTTAGTTGTTGAAATAATAATTCGCTGCTCGAACCAACACCCCGTTGCATTGGCGCCCAGTTCGTGGGTTTAATCAGGAAGGAACGAGCAAATATTATATTTTCGCGATTTTCGGCGTGAGCGAGAAACCGTTGCGAATTTCAGAAGGTCGTGCGAGCGACGTAAACACGAGCATCCCCGTGCTGTTTACGTCGCGCTCAGAGGGCGGATTTGAGCGACGTTCGAAATTATTCGTGCTGCGTATACGAATAATTCGAACGCAATTCACACGAGAAGTCTGTGAATAATAATCAGAGATTTTTGTTGCCAGGCCGAGAACAAATATCTACCGATATTATCACACGACATAGTATCAAACGACTCGGAGCAGCGAAACTTGAAGCGGACACAAGTATCGCATGCTCTCCGAGTCGAATAATTTTCTATTTGTTGCCGGGAGAATTTTAAAGCACTCTCTTTAGGATAGAGAGTAGCATAACTATTTTTTCGTGGCATCGTGTGAAAGCCGAGCGTATATGTGAGATTATAAATTGTTTAATTGATAATAATTAAACAACAAAAGGCATCAAAGCAGCAACACAAGCGCGTGTAGCCGTGAAGTATTGTTCACGCACACTATAGCGGAGTGAAGCGCGCAGCGGCACGAGTGTGTGAGTGAGAGTACATGCGCTAGCGGTGCTACATTGAGGCGATTCTACGAGAACGCGACGAGCCCAAAATACACAGTCACTTCCACGGGAAGACACGGAACAGTATACGCCCAGTTTTCAGCCAAGAAGACCTCAAGATTTTTTAAGAAGGGGACACATTCGACTCGCAGACGAGAAATACGCACGGGTGTGTGAGTGCGTATATGCCTGTAGCACAAACTGTGCGTTGCAAGTGAGAGCACAGCGGTGCTACGAGTGCACGCGCCAAAAGCAGTTCGTGCTTATCTGGCATAATTAATTTTTTTTTTTTTTACGGATTTCGCTCTGATTATATGAATTCGATTTTTTGTTTTACTCGATTTCGCGTAATAATCTACGTCACAGTGACGCGCTTAGATGTGCAAGTGTGTGAGTGGAAAGGTTGTATTTTTGTGGCTCGCGTTGTAATAACAAAAATACAATCTAGGGGCTATCTGGAGTGAGTGCGTAGAATAGGGAGCTGCCATGTAGTTGTTGCGCAACCGCGAAACATCGTTGGCCGAAGAAGAAAGACACCAATATGGCTAAGAGAATAGAAAAAGTCGTCGAGGATTGGTGCTAGGGCATCGATGATGAAGAGATGGACGAAGCCCTCGAGAGCATGCAATTGAAGCCAGACGGCAAGCCATTAGATCGCGTCGCAAGGCTAAACAGATGACTTCTCGGAGAGTATACCGAGTCAGATTTTAGACAGACACCTCGTGAAGAGGGAAGAGTTGCGAAAGTCATTCATTGACGCAACAGCTGAGCAGGTATCGACACGCTCGATTTATACGGGCGATTATGACGCCGAACAGCCACACCCTCTGGAGCTATTACAACAGGAGATCGAGGCCAATGAAGTCGTGGTGATGCCGGCGATCGAGATGAACTACCGTCAACCGGCGCAAGGAGTAGGCTAACTGGCAGGGCCTAATCTACAATTGCTGAACGCGATGTCAATGCGAGACGCGTTCGCAGAAATGCCAGTCACTGAGGAGAGTGAACAGGCACAAACGCCAGTGTCGACGCCGGAAGACCAAGCCAGGTCAACGGCGCAAGAGGCGCAAACTTGGGACCAAAGTAGAGTAGTCGCAATAAAAGTGCCGACAGGGAACCTGGTCACGACAAGTACCATGACAACGACGACAAGGACAACGCTGACAACTACGGAGGACGAAGTCAAATACGGCTGGCAAAACGGACAGTTCCGCAAGGTGAAGGCCACCGCACCACGGGCAATCGTAGGCGCAGCGGCAGAGACTAGCGGATTAGACGCCAGATCCCAGCAAAACGCTGCAACAACACTCAACCGACCGCTCAATCGAGGGCACGCAAAATACCAAGTCGCTTTAGCGACGGAAATGCCGAGCCGCAAAGTATTTCGCTGAGTCCGCCGATATGCTGCACGAAGCACATTGCGCAGAGTATTTGCCGACAAACCAGTGGTAGACCAACAACTTCCACGGCATTGGCTAGGACGATGGATGGGGCTCCTTTTTGCGGATGGAAGAGGAGCTCACCCATCGTGTGGCACACGCCACCAAAGTATACGTCGAAGGTGCGGAGAAGAAAGGAATCATGAAGCTGATATGCCCGAACGTCAACGTTGTGGAACTGACCGACTATGGTTGTCCACCACTCCGAGAATTATGTTCAGGCCACTTCTTTGACTGCCCGGACCACAAGAATTGCTCAAACCCGGTTTGCGCTAAGTTGAATGTAAAAGCCCTCGCCGAGTCGCTCGGAAAATATTGGATGTAGATATATGTATGTAAAGAAATAGTATTTCTTTGATTCAAATTTTATCGCGCTTAACGCAGAGGTTGAATAGCCGCCGTTAGAGGGAACCACTAATAGAAAGAGATAGATAGAAACCAAAAGACAGAGAGAGATGACCACGAGCACGTGTTCATAAATCCAGGATACAAAAGCTAATAAATAACATAAATAAAGTCTAAACAAAGAGAAGATAAAAATAAACTTTAAATGTTGTTTCTCTATTTACATGTAAGTTGTACATAGTGTAAATAATCATTGTAATATCTAATAATAAATAAAAAAAACCTTTATTTATAGAGAAACACTTTCTAGTTTATTTGAAAATCCTAAATATTAGATGACAGTCTTATATGTACTTGATAGAATATGTCGTTTTCACGACAAAAATATTAGTAAAAACGTACGGAATAACAGGATGTCGCGAACGAGAGCGAGTCACGATTCGTATAGCTCTCAAACAAGCAGCAACAGCATGTAGGCCTACAGCGTGTTATCGCTACTTCAGAGCGTCCCCGATCTCTGTGCACGCGCTAGCCTACCCGCCACACGATATCAAACTATTCTGTATTTATTTAAGTAATAAATAAGTGAAACTGAAAATGAATGGTGAGGAAGTGGCCTATTATTCCACACGCACATACCTACACCCACGTTCTTCGCCAAAAGCTCGCTATAGCCAGTCTCGAGGGTGATGCATCGCCGATCGACGTATGCCTCTTCGAGCCGCCGTTCGAGTGGACTAGCTTGAGCAGCGAGCAACGAGCAGCGAGCAGAGAGCAGCGAGGAAGCTAATTGGAATCCCTTGGTCCACTGTAACATTTAGCTACGATGAGGTAGTGAAAATTCTCGAGAAAAGTCTCAAGAATGCCCGGAACGTCTACGTCAAGGGATTCGAGAAGAAGAGGTGGTTGGAGGAGAGGTTAGCGCCATCAACTGCTGTACGAGCAATCGATATGGAGGTTTTGTGTTGTTCATAGCTCAATCATTTCCCCAAGACAGACGACTGCGAGAATCATCGTCTGCTCTCCTCCGATCTTCAATATGCTGGACGAAATGTTCACGCATTGAGATCGTGGATGCAGACATATCGCGGTGTCTTTGGAGAAGATTTGTGCTACTAATATGTACTTACTTCTGAAACAAAATCATAAAAACTGTCGTTTTCAAGACGAAAAAAAAAAAACGGATAACAAGCTTATACTTGTCACCTCTCCAGGGCGTGCGCAGGCTGAGGATGTGTATTTAAGTCATCGTGAGCGTGCGCTAGTATTCATTATTGAAGCCAAAGCGACAAGAGCAACATGATCTCTGCGGAGTGTTATATTTTCACAATAGACAATCTGAGAGCGTGATCTTGTCTTCACGCAAACGCCGCGTATATCCAGCGTTGGGTGGATATTGCGCGAGCAGCCATCGATTCGCTGAACAGTCTGCTAGAGCATCCAACGAATTTCGTTGGCATAATTTGTCAGTTGCAGAACTTTTACGCTCATCTCCAGAGCGTTTGGAGAGTTCTCGAAGGCGGTGAAGACAAGCGCGCTTATTAGGAGCACGAAGCGTTCAGGTCGGCTACTACGTAAAGTGCAGCTTCGACGAATCCAAGTCGACGTACAAGAGCTACAGAAAAACGGCTGCTCGGAAGAAAAACGCGAATATACCTGGGCTAAAAGTAGATAGGCTATAGGCATACTGGCTCATGCGGATTCTGGCTCACCCCCTCCTCTCTCAGTGTGAGACAGAATCCGAGCTGTGTATTTTAAATGGAGGGATTGTCAATCCCTCCCTTTTCTCCCCAAGCGACCGAGAATTCTTCCCCCTCTCGAAGTGAGCCAGAATCCGAGCTGTGTATTTTTAGATAGAGGGAGTGTCGATCCCTCCCTTCCCTCCCCTAGCGACCGAGAATTCTTCCCCCTCTCAAAGTGAGCCAGTAACCGTAGTATGTATAAGTCCCAATCTTCCCTTCTCCGTGTCCCAAAAAAAAATTTAGTGGTGGGTTCATGCTCCTCCTCCTTCGCGCAGGTAGAGACGACGACCCGCGTACAGGTGTTTTCCTCTACTTTACGGAATGTATGCGAGAAATGCTCCT
>QLSS01000819.1:14322-29661 GCA_024372645.1 Trichomalopsis sarcophagae | reverse complement strand
AATAAACTAGCTCTGTGTGTGCATTTGACCATGTTAGAATAGTTTTAGGAGATAATTTAGGTCTCAACGAAAACTTAGGGTTTGTCGAAAATTTTGCATTTGGCAGGCCATGCAGAATATGCAAAGTACATGTAAGTAATTTTTCACAAGAGTTTATAGAAAATAAAGCACTGCTAAGAACTCGGATATCTTATGATGAAGATTGTTCTAAAAATAATCCTTCTGAGACGGGAATAAAAGAGGTATCCGTATTTCATAAAGTTTCCGGTTTTCACGTAATAGAAAATCAAAGCATTGACTTGATGCATGATTTTCTCGAGGGTGTAGCTAATCAGACAATGGCAGACATCTGTAATGATTTGATCTATAAACAAAAAATCATAAGTCTGAATTTTATAAATGATAGAATCAAAAATTTTTCATTTAATCAAGATGAATTATCTAATACAATACCAGAACTAAAAAAAGATCACATACAAAGTAATAAAATCAAAATGTCTGCTGCAGAGATGTTCAATTTTAGTAGATATTTTGGTATACTTATAGGAGATAAAATCCCCGAAGATAATAAAATGTGGACATTGTACATTTTATTAAGAAAAATCTTAGCGATAGTTACATCGCCTAGATGTGTAGAAGGTCATCTAGTTTCGTTAGATCAATTGATTCCTGAATTTTTATTAATGTACAAAACGATGTATGGTAATATTAAGTACAAGTTTCATAATATGACGCACTTCGTACGTAATATTAGGCAAAACGGGTCATTGATACACTTTTGGGCTATGAGGTTTGAGTCAAAGCACCGACAACTGAAGTTATTTGCAGTATCCACAAGCAACCGAATAAATTTGATAAAACATTGTGCGTGAGAAGTCAATTAAGATTAGCTTACATGAGATTATCGGAGAATTTGTTTCCTAATGATATAATATGTAACAGTTATGAATCAATCGATTTGATTCATTGACAAATGTATATCTCTAATAGTATGAATAATGAAACGATCATAAGTACTTCGCATGTCGAATTTAGAGGTATCAAATTCGAACTTAATATGGTTTTCTTAATTGACATGAACGATGAAAATCATCTTTTTGGGAAAATTAAACAAATTTTTATCAAAAATAAGAGTGTATTTTTACTTTTTCAGCCTCTTAGATCATTGTACTTTGATTACCATTATATGCATATTGTGTAGAAAATCTGAGTGCGTGTATTTTAAGAGATGCTAGCACATTGCCTGATGTGCATGCGTGTTTACACGTTATTAGAAACAATCAAAAGTATGTCGCGACAAAATATATTTTGTAAATTTTATTAAAAACATAAATAAATTTTATTCTTTTTTATTTACATATTTTTCATTTTTTTTCCCTAAAAATCCTAATATTTTTAACTGTAGATAAAAAACTTTTCAAATTATACGTATATAATATTATATTCTTACATACTTAAGAATTTTTATTAACTTTACGAAATAAAAATTTAAAAAACATTATAAAACATATCGCGAGAAGCACGTCTGAAGTTGCGTTCCTATAGTTTATAAAAAAAAGGTATTAGTTACGGTGTAAATCCGGTTAGTACAACTTGACATCACTCCGGTTGGCAGCACCGGACTCGGTCCGGTTGGGGCTACTTGGCTTACCAAGTAGCTCCAACTTGGTACTCCACCCGTGAGCACTCCGGTGATGGCTACCGGATTCTCAAGTAATCCCAACTTTTTTTTCTCTCAGTGCAGAGCAGTCATTGCACTCAAGTTCGTAGACAACATTATTTTCAATATTTTGGTCTTCTTTACCCTTGCCTTTTATATGTATTTTCTTTATTTGGCTATTAATTTTCGGAACCGTTTCGATATTATATATTCTGAGTGCATGGCTAGTCTGCTCGTAAAAATCGCTGATATACGGTAGATAAACAAGATTTGGTTTTCTACTACAGCTCATTGATTGTTTTGGAAGAGTGTTTGATGTGATTGTAGACAAATCTCTTCCGTACATACTTATTGGCAAAATCGGTTGCATAATTATCGTTATGCATTAATTTTTCGATGTTACAAATGTTTTTGTTATGGAATTTTTGGTTAGACAATTTTATTGCCCTATCAACAAGATTGTATACCATGGCATTTTTTTGTGGCATGGGAGGTCGTGACATATAGTTTAGGAATCTACCTTTGAACGTTGGTTATATGTACCAGTCAGTTATGAAATTGCCTGCATCTTGTATCAGTAGAACATCTAAGAAGCTTATGGTCTTATTGGTCTCGGTTTCATGTGTAAATTGTAGTATATTGTTGTGAGAATTGAAAGTTTGTAAAACTTCATTTACTTTATTATTTGGAATACATGTAATAATGCCATTGACGTATCAGTGAAAGAAAATCAATTGAAATGATAGTTTTGATAGGCATTCCGTTTCCGGATCATCCATGAAAATGTCAGCGAATACACGTCATATATCGTCTCAAACGTAGAACAATAGAAAGAGCGATAACTCTGACGTCAGAGCTGACAACAGTACCGAAAAAATGTCAACAAACTGCTCGGATTTCTCTGGCTCAGCATTTGTATCTAAACACCGTGAAATTTAAGCTTCGAACAAATTTCGAACTAAGCAGCTGGGAGAGAGACACACCTGTTCTCCCATCCCCCGCCACTAAACGGAGAAGCGGCTTTTTGATTTCTCCGAATCATGTACTGACGACAGCTCCGCAGTCGTTAGCTAAGTTTATTGTCGCACACTATTGTTTTTTCATTGTAAAATATTGTAAAATCATTTGTATTCTTATAGAATAAATCTTAACTATGGCAATTTCTTCCTTATTAGGGCGACATATAACGCCAAAACATTGAAAGGTTTAAGAGAAAACATTCTTTGATTTTTTCACTCCTTCCCCTTCGCGTTCCACCTGCCTCGGGTAGACCGATAGAAGATACCAAATCTTTGTTGATAACCACCGAAAGATCTCTTTTTCTCTATAAACACGCTGTCCTAGTTAAAATTGTTATTTAAGTCCTTTTATGAACCTTTTTTGTTTTTCGTGACTGATATTTTTAAGATGGATTGATACACTCTGGATAATCAATTGCGCAGCAGAGCCCAGGAACAGAAGCTCCAATGACACAAGTAGCAGCAACAACAGCATCAGCACGAGCACCAGCACCAGGATCTGGACCTGCAACTGCAGTAGATTCTGAGTCAGTAGAAGCATGGATGAACAAGTAGAACGTGGACCAGTAGCAGCAGTAGTGTAGTGTAGTTATTTAATTTCAAATAAATATTTTTTTATTATGTAGTTGTTTAATACACTAAGTAGGTAAGAATTAGGTTTGAGACTGTTTAACAATTCAAGGTGTATTTGTCCCTATAAAGGTATACAAGTTATTTCTCTCATTTTAGGGTATCAGCAAACCATTATTCCGGTAGCCCTACTTCTAAGTTTTTTAATTGAAACAAAGTAACAGCAATTCAAATGCTTTACCTCACAGTATCCGGCATCCTTGACGATTCAAAAGTGAAATAAAGTAAAACTTTCAACTATTAGACTATGATGTAGAAAGATACGCTTATTACTCGCGTTTGAAATATTGTTAAATACAACTACCATTTTATATTAATCTTTGTGTTTAACTATAGATTAACCTTAGTTGTAAAAAATTTTACAGTTATAAATGTTGCACATTCATTATTTAAAAAAATTTTTAAATACTAGCAAAATCTTTGCGCGCTTTGCACGCACAATTGTATGCCTGGGGTTATTGCTTAATACCATATATATTTTAAGATATCAATCATTGTTATATTATTTTTAGAATACACCTTTAAGTTCTAAGATTAGAGTAATTGGAAGAAGCGAATAAATGAACTGTTTTGCTTTTATCATAATCTTATAAACGTAAATCAAAATTCTCAACGAATAATTTATTTAATTTAGCAATGAATAATACTCGACTGAAATTGGGAATTATCCAAATCTTAGTGAATTTTCATATTATCATTAAGTGATAAACATGCAACTTAAATTTAAAATCTTGAATTCCTCACTGAAAATCACGGGCAAATCCCGTTCTTTATTTTTAGGTTTTAAAACATCCAGTCATCACTCTTTTGAGAGAATATTTTGTTACTATATTGTGTATTGCAAATCTAAAGGTGTAAAATGATCTTTAATACACAAACTAAAATAGGCCTGCAGATTGAAAAAGTAAAGTTTATAAAATTTGGACTTTTAAGACCTGTTGTACTAGGTATGTCATATGTATAAATTAAACTTTTCTATAGAGATAAGTTTTATAAAATAAAGAATAAGTATTGAATTAAAAATGAAAAGTATCTTATTAGTTATAATTAATTTACCTTGCGCAGTGATCTCTAGATAGTTTTATTAAAGTATTGGGTTCAATTTCCACTCTGTTAATTACTGCACCATTTTTTATCATCTTTTCACCTCCATCATAAATTGAACAAAGTCTTTCGTTTTGATTAAATACTGGTGGTAGAAAGTCATGTATATGATTTACCGCCATTAGGTCTGCAGCTTTATCAATATTTATATATTTTGATAAAATTGTCAAAAGAGAAATAGTATGATTCGAGAATTTTTCACGGATTGGGCAATCAAAATTTTCAGTATACGTGGATCCGATGTACCTTAAATAGTTTATTGGCAAACCCTTACGGAAACGACTATCATTTTTAATAGCATCATTTAAAGCTGCAGGGATAAGTTTTTCTAAAAAATCACCCCAGCTATTTCGTTGATAAACGCTTAATGTTATATGTAAACTATGTTCGTCAAATCCAAAAGTATCTCCTTGATGGATAGTACCCCGTGGAAAATATAAAATGTCTCCTGCTTCAATTACTGTATTGAGAATGGGTTCTCCTAGATCTTGTTGTGAAAAATTAAGCGAAGAGTACCTTGGTAAAATTTCATTATCCGTTTTAGGTTTATACAACCTCCATCTTTTTTTCCCTTCGATTTGTAGTATAAAAGCTTCAATATCATCATAATGGGGGGCGAATCCTTGACTGTTTGGTGGTGTTAAATAAGAATTTGACCCAACAAAACATCCGAAAAATTCTTGAAGTATAGCTAAAAAAACAATTTTGTAACAGAGAGGTTACGATTGAAAATGTTAGTAAAAAAATACATACCATTTAAAGTATGTAATTTCGGGACAAAAGTTTGAGGATTCAACAATCGCACTGAACATCCGTTAGCATAATAATCCCAAACAATACTAGGTAAAGCCCTTCCATGTGGATTATGAGTTTCACGTTTGTTATTTGTAAATGATGTAATGTCTATATTTTTTGTAAATAAAATATAATTTTTCCTTAATATTTGATCAAGCATTGGTGTGGTCATCAAACTTTGATAATATTTTGGTTTATTCCGTTTGATATGCAAAGGACTTTTTTCCCAATTTTTTCTGTGAAGAATACAAAAAATTATAATAAATATTTTGTAATACAAATAATTCTAATACTATAAATTACAAAACATATTTTTTTGTGATCGCATAATATACAAGTGTTTGCGTGTAATCGTTCATACAAGAGAAATAACATTCTCTGCAGTAGTATGGAAATGTACAATTGCCCTCTAAAAAAACTAAATAGCTAAGACATATATCAGTGTTGGGGTCAACAGTAAGTACAAATAGTTTAAATGACCGAGGACCTGATTGATCATGTGGAATGGTTGGCCAAAAGTCGGCGAAAAGGATTATTATGCGATTTCGAGGTAAAAACACCTTTTTAGCTTCTATTGGGCCGGATCGAGAGACATCGCTAGAATGGCAAAGACGTATGGGGGCTTCTCTCTATATTATAAAAAATGTTTTGCCGCCTCCACCAATTTAGAAATTGCACCCCTCAAATTCTTCCCCTCAATCAGTACCTCTCAAACAGTTGGCCAAACTGTTCGTCAATAACAATAGTGACCTGCTAAGTATAATAAAACACGATACCCAGCATGGGACGAAAGTAGATTTTTTCTCGGCTGATTACTGCTAATAAAAAAAAGTTTTCACAGTATAAAGTTGTGTAATAAAAATATCAACAACTTTTACATTCAACACTTTCATGTATAACTTACATCCGCAAAATGTTGCGGTAAATAATTGACGTTGTAATGGAATCCCCGATTCCATTACGCGCCTACGACGCCAATTTAAGTAGGTCACACAATTTTTACACGAAACGAGAAAAACATATACGTGAGACACTCGCGAGCATCGTCATCGCAGCAGCCGCAAGAAGCAGCATTTCTCACCAAAACGTATTCCTACAAAAATAGGATTAGAGGCGTAGCGACAAAACGCGCTCTAAGGCGAAGATCACCCGAAAGAATGGCTAACGCTAAGAACAAATGACGGCGACGAAATAAAAAGATGTCACTAAACTAGTCGCGGTATTCCTCACGAAAAGCGACGGAAATCAAAATAGCTATGCGGAGAACAAGCATCAGTCGAGCACGCTCTCCAGCAAAAGAAACGAGAAAAGATACACATGACAGTAAGCAGGCGACAAAAAGCAGCAGGAGAGCTGTCACAAGACGCTTTTCCTAAAAACTGAAAGTAATAAAATTTTTACGAGGTCACGCAAAGTCAAGAAGAAAAGTCGTGAGAATATTAGGTACTCCTAATATGGAAAATCAAGGCTACAGATTCTCCAGTATATAAAGGCCGGGAGCAAAAGGGTGCACGTCGTGAGTTTTCCTGAAGTCGCCTTACAAGTCGAATCGCTGTCAGTCGCCAGACCAATAAATCCGAACCAGTTAATATTGAATCGCTACCAGTCGTGAGTGAAATCAGTAAAAAAGACTTTATCGCAAAAAAATATAGACTTGTGAGAATAGTGGAATTGCTCGGGACAACAAACAGTTTTCTCTCCGTGGTACCAAGTGTCCAAGTTGTATAAGTGCCACGATCACTGAGGCACACCATCAAACTTAACACTACGTTGCTATTGACATGTATTTGCACTTGCAAGCTTTATTTAAAAAGTTCTATGTAAAATTAGATTTTAAGGTTAGCGCTGCAATCGCATGAGTACGCGTAAACATCTGTTCGCCTTTTCAAGATTTTAGAAAAACTAAACGTATGATCGAAATTTCCCGTAGTAGAATGATTTATTAAACCTAACACTAGAGAGCTATAAGCTTGGTTTTTTATTACAAGCTTTATTTTAAAAGTTATATGTAATAGAAAAACAGTGTTTTCAGCGACGGCATCCCC
Source organism: Trichomalopsis sarcophagae (assembly GCA_024372645.1). Lineage (NCBI taxonomy): Eukaryota > Metazoa > Arthropoda > Insecta > Hymenoptera > Pteromalidae > Trichomalopsis > Trichomalopsis sarcophagae. The sequence continues at coordinate 22,408 of QLSS01000819.1, read as the reverse complement.
TTAATACTCTTTATAGCATCCTTTATTTCTTGTCCTCGGGCATCTACTGTTTTCTGGCGTCTACCAGTTTTATAGTATTTCTCGTCTTCTGGTCCAGTGGCACTCGCTACGTGCACTCGAAATCTCTTTGTCCCACCAGTATACTGGTGGTCGTCTACTGTATGCCACTCTTCGAGGTATAACAGTTCCAGAAAGTTGTATTTTCTATAGTGCTTACAGGAACGTCTCCTTATCAGAAGATTGCCAAAACTATCAAAGTACAAGGCATCACTTAATTTGTTTACATATATAGCGACCCAATGCATACCTGATTTCGTGTGATCAGTATTTGCAATAAAACAATTCGGCTTCGATCACACACGAGGTATCTGATCCGCAGGAAATATACCCACCGTGTGTGACTGAATGCTTGACAGAATTTCCAATAACTGTAGACTGTCCATTATCAATTTGATCTGCTGGATAAAAATACTGTCCATTTCGCAGGCGTAACCAATTTTCTAACCTATGAGCATTATGCACACCTATATTTTTGATATGAAGATTTAACCACGTGGTGGATATAATACATATCCGTCGATAGTCACACACAGACTAATGAATTTACTTCTTCTATTTGCACGGAGAAAGTTCCAGAAACGTTCATCAGACAAAATCTATCTCGAGATCTTACAAGTCGCACTCTTACTTCTGTCGTCACACCGCAAGACACTTGTCAAGTGTGAAGATTTAACAGCAGGTTTATAGTTTAGTAAGGTTTCGATGTATGCTCTGTAAGCGTAAGCATAATTAGTCGATGGTGATACTGGTTTTTGGTTAAAAGGCAAATCAACTTGATTAAACATAGAGTGCATGAAATCATTAAGAGGACCAACTTTAAATACATTAGATCTAAAAGCTGCAAGTTAAACTATCAAAAATATTCTTATTCTTTTCTTCGTTTCATTTGGTTGCTTTGCTCACCCTTCTTGATACCACTTGATTTACCTCTTCCAGTTTTCATAACTTGTTTTTAGTACCTTTCTTCGTCTTTTTCTTGGCCTTTCTACGCTTTGCGATATTGCCAGAACCATTAAGCAATTGCAACTGAAGCGGGTGATCCTGGCGTGCTCGTTTATAACCAGAACCCTCTATCAGCTTATCCAATTTTTTTTCAGTTTTTCTCTTGACGATTTTGCCAGATTCTCTAACACGGTTGTGGAACAACTCCTTAATGGGTGTGTGTGTGTGTGTGTGTGTTACGTCATAAGTTAAATAAAAAATATAAAAATTAAAATATAATAAATGACGATGCAGCTGCGTGGCAAAAAATATATATATATATATATATATATATATATATATATATTATTTCCGTAGGACTTTAGAGCGAGCGAGCGGCAAGAGAGTGCTGTGTTGGCCACACAGCACCCACTCGCATACTCACACACACACACACACACACACACACACACATACACATACACACTCGCGCTCACGCACGCGCGCACACATATACAAACCTCACACGCAGCGCACGCGAAGACTCCAGCGTTCGTGCCTCGAACGACGCGGCCCGGATTAGAAATCGGATTTTCCGGTCCGGCCGAGCGCATGTGGACAATTAAGTCCTCCGCATCGAGGAGGCCGTAAAACGCTCGGGCCCGTGCTCGAAACATTTATTGTGGTCCTCCGGACCTCGAGGCGGGCGGCTAAAGCTCGCTGGCACGAAATTCCCGGCGTCATAAAACGTTAAACGCCGGCCGCTTGGGCCAGCTGCCCTCGCCACCGATTCGCTGTCCGGACCGCACGTGCTTCGTCCCTGCCAATCCGATCGGCGATCGGTACAGGAGGCGGAACGATCGAGACCTTCTACGGTCGACGCTGGAGCCGACCAACAGAACAGTTCATCGGGAGACACGACACGAGCCGCATCACACCCAGTCCCTTGTAGCGGAAAAACTTCAGCGAATAAACACTCGCGTCTAAACACTAAGTTCTGCGTTATTTTTTTCTCACATCCTCTATCACTCACCTGCGCCACCTCACTCCCAAAGTGCCATTAGGCAGTCCGTAGAAATAGCAATTAAGAGCGTGCGCAGGTATGGCGATCAAGATCGGTATACAGCGGGCAGCGGCCCTATCGTAGAATGTGTGCGCAGCAGGGAAAAACCCAAGCGTCTGGGGAAATTGCGAGCGACAATCTGGCTCCTTAAACTTTGTTTTTGCTGCGTCTTAGAATACACTTAAAATTATAAAAGTAGAATATTTATAATAATATAGATAAAAAATTAGATTCATATGAAGTATGGACAGTTGAAAAATAATTAACTACAACTGTGCATATTTTATTTATTTCAAAGATGTAGAGCTCGTGTTCGTAGCGTGGAAGAAATTATACATGCACAGATTTTACGATATGTTTTTAGTTTAAAAAGATTTTAAAAATATATAAACCTAGTTAAGAGTAATAAAAATAATATTAAATTTGAATTATTATAAAATATAGTAGTAAAGAGTGAAAGTTTAAAATATGAAGTTATAATAAATTTGAATTGATTGCAAAAGTAAATTAAAATCATAGTTGATAATTATTATTATATATAAGCAAAAAATGTAAAATTTATTAATAATTATGAAAAAACAAATAGATAGGTTGAATATGGTACATAGCCCGGCCGATAAAGGCAAGACGTGAAGACACCGGCAGATGAAGGCAAGACCATGAAAAAATCACTTTATAAATAGAGTTTAAGCTTTACCTAATTAAGTGTTCAAAAATCCCTCCATGATGTCTAATACATAGTTGAATTCTTCGCTCAAAGCTTCCAACAGTCGACAGAAGCACATGCCTTGGTATGCCTCTGCAAGTATTAATGATTCTTTGCATCATATTTTCTCTAGTAGTAGGGGCGTCCGCATACACGCTGTTTTTCAAAAAGCCCCATAAATAAAAATCTGGGATCGTGAGATCTGGGGATCGTGGAGGCCACTCAACATGATCTTCACCACGTCCAATACCTATCCATCTATTACGATATGTTTGATTTAAAAAATCTTGAACATCTAAACTTCTATGCGCAGGTGCACCATCATGTTGAAGCCACATACGCATTCTGGTTTGTATATTAACATCTTCTAACAGATTTGGTAATTCATTTGTCAGAAAATGGAGGCATCTATCTCTGTTAACATTACCGTCAAAAAAGTAAGGCCCAATTAGATAGCCATTAACAATACCACACCATACTACAAGACTCCATTGATGTTGGTGATCGACTGCACGGGTCCAATGAGGATTTTCAATGGACCAATAGTGGGAATTGTGTCGGTTTAGTTGACCTGTATTATGGAAAGTGGCTTCATCGGAAAACATGACGTACCTGAAAAAATGTGGATCGTTTTGCAATCTTTCCTGTGCCCATTGGCAAAATCGTAACCTTCTTTCAAAATCACGTTCTGTTAGCTCTTGGGTCAAAGTAATATGATATGGATGGTAACGATGGAGTCTTGTTATTTTCTCACTGTTTCTCTCGGGATGCCAGATCGTACTTCTATTTGTCGAATTGAAATATGAGGATCTAAATGAATCATAGCAAGCACCACCAAGACTCGTGGATCATTTCGCTCGATAGTCATTACTCTACGACGTTTTCGTGATCTTTGAGGTCCTCGCCTCTCTCGCTGTTCAATTCTCTGGATCGTACTTCGAGATGGATGATGATTTCTGTTTGGGAAACGCCTCCGATATAATTGTGCTGCTGCATTATAATTTCTTCGACACTCTCCCAAAATCAATAAAATATCAACAATTTCGCTTCGACTATAGTCCGGCATATTTACTTAGATTATAAATATTACAAAAATAAAAAAAATGACTCAAATCACATATTTTCAATTATTAAATTAGTATTTGAAGTAGATAAATATCTAAATAAATTTAAAAATTCTACTGCATTACTAGAACTTAGACTGTTTTCTGCAAAAAATAATAAATAAAAAACTACTTAAACAATTATTTAATTGCAAATAGTAATTATTAATTTTTTATTATAAAATAATTAATTGATTAGGAAGCTTTTATGAAATAGATAATAAATAAATATTTTGTAATTCCAAAAGTGTTAAAAGTAAATTTTAATAGATAACTTATAAAATAGTTAAAATTGTATTTTAGTAAAAGATTTATTTTAACTTATTAAATTTTATGAAGTGAAATCAAACTTATACATACATTTAAAATATGGGTAATTAATCGGAATATTTAGCTCTTAAACAATATTTTCTAGAATAATCGCTATGACTTGAAATTATATCAAACATTTTTTAATTTTAAGTAAAATGATTCTTCAAGAAATACCTTCATTACGTATTGCAGAACTTTTTTTATACAAGACATTAATACAAAAATTTTAATAGAAAATGTATATTCGTATTATTTTTAATATTAAATGAAATGATTCATGTAAATTTAAAACTGATTCTTCTTTTTAGGTTTTAAAAACGTTATATCCCCTTAAGTATTTATTTGTGCAAGTACCATGTATGCGGAAGCTTCTACCAGTAGAGAAAACATGATGTGAATCTATCCAACCAAGTCCTCGTCGTGGATCCTGGACATCAAGTTTTATAATGATGACAAAACTCAGGAAATGGTACGCTAAATGATTAAAATCTTTTCTTCTATTTTAAATTTACTACTTCGTTTCCTCAGCGTCGGCCGTACCTCTCTAACTCCTCCCAGCTTTTGACGCTTTTATCGCCAATAGCTCTCCGGTACTCCGGAAGGAGGTTCCGATACGCGATGCGAAGCAACTCGCGTTCGGATGGAGGTCTGCGAAAGCGCGAAGCAAGATATTGAAGACTCGCGGTATACGCCGCGATCTTCTCTTCTCTATGCTGCGTTCGCTTGCGCAGATCTTCCTCCAAATCCTCCTGATATCGCTGACCCCTCTCTGCACTCGCACAGTCGATCCAAGAAATCCTCCGCCTCCTCGTGATCGCCCTCGCCCGAGAACTGGAGGTTCCAATGCTTCAGGAACTCCAGAGCTCTGAGCGAATCGGCTGATCTCTTTCGGCGTTTGGATGACGTCAGGCTCACTGAGTTAGACTCGCAGCTCGAGTTAACTTCGAGCTCGCTGTCACTGCTCAGCAAACCTCTCTGTCTCCGTCTCTTTCATGGCGCACTTCTCTCTCTCCGCTCACTCTCCTCCACCGACTCCTCTCCCGAGCTCTCACAGCGCCGTTGCACATTCGGCTGACCTCCAGAGTTGCCCCAAGAACCACGGCGTCGCACCGTTTCGCGCTCTTTCTTTGGCAGTACTCTGTCTGCGTCAGCTTTCGCCATATTCGCTCTTCCTCCAATCTGCGCTTCTGTTCCGACACCTCGACCCGTACCTGCTCTCGCGCCGCCTCTCTCGCCTCCTCACGGACTTGCTGCAGCCGCCGCTCATGCTCTAGCGTGGCTAACTCGTCCCGCAGCTTCACTCGAGCTTCTAGGAGGGCTTCCTCGTAAGCTTCACGCCAAGCTACAGAAAGCTCCTCTTCGAAGACTCGAGTTCTCGCCTGCTCTAGAGTGAGTCCGCTCTCCTCGAACTCTCTCACACGAGCGTCTCTCTCGCTGCGATCGACACTCACTCGACTCGCATAGCCGCTGTCTACGCTGACGTCTATGCGAGAGCCCAAACCTCCTCGCGACACATCTCCCTCGGCTACATCACTGACTGTGATGGAGGTTGCGCTGGCCGCGGTCCTTGCCATCGTCCTTTCGGACAACAGCGAGTAACCTGGCCATTTGCAACTCGCAATCACAGCACTCTCACTGTGTCTCTTTCTCGAGAACAACCTCGGAGATCTCTCTCGGCTCTCATTGTCACTCGACAACGAGACCAAAGAGTCTCCTCGCTTCCAACTTTCGTTGAAAAGCTTAACTCGCGAGCCCCGCCGACGACGCTTACGACGTACTGTGTGCCAGTCGTCGCCGTCGGCTGACTCGCTGTCGCTAGAGCGCACGCGCGGCAGCACATCTCGCTGGGACTCGATAGAGCTCCCCACGCTATCACGTTTAGCGTTGGACTCTACTCCAAGTCCCATCACGAGTTGCCGTTTCGTCAGCTGATTCATCGCACGAGCATCGTGCGACTTCAACAGCTGACGGCTGTCCGCGGAACATTCCTCGCTGTCTCTCTCTACACGGAAAGACGTCGGCAGCTTGCCTCGTGGCCCGCTGCGCATCTTTCCGTCACTCACACTTCGCGCACTTTCCACTGTCACTCGCGAAAACACTTCTCCTCTCCCTTTAAACAATCGCGAGTCCCCACAAGGGATGCCAATTGCGACGCTGTGCCTCCCAACACAGGTGCGCAACACCTAACGCCTCGCATGCGCTAGGATTTTTCTTGTTTCGTGGGATTTGACGCGATCGTCACGTTTGGGAGAACGCTAGGGAGAGGGGAAAAGAATCACACAATACAAGAATTTCGGCGCGGCTGCGACGCAGCACGTCGCACGGGAAAGGGAGCCAGATAACGAAATCACTTAGACGGGGTTAAGTTTTAAAGCAAGTACTATAATGTATTTCACACGTGTTAGAGAAAAGAGAAAAATACCTTGTAGTGTCTAAATGTGTAAGTGTGTGTGTGTGTAAAGATGTGAATGGCAGGAGGTTGCAGCTGTGGATCCTTGTCGCTCCTCGAGCCTGGCGTCGGTGGTTCAGTGCGATCAAGCTGGTGTGCGTCTCGGATCTCTTCGGCTCGGTCCTCCTTCGAGCAGGTGCAGACAGATGGGCGCCTTGATGTGTCCTCTCTCCTCTTAGCGACGGGAGAGGATGGTGTGTCTCAGTGATCGTGGCACTTATACAACTTGGACACTTGGTACCATGGAGAGAAAACTGTTTGTTGTCCCGAGTAATTCCACTATTCTCACAAGTCTATATTTTTTTTACGATAAAGTCTTTTTTACTGATCTCACTCATGACTGGTAGGTCACGGTTCCCCATGAGTAGAAGTTGGATGCTGTGGCTCTGGAGGCGTCCCTCCAGTCACTTGAAGCACTATGGGTTCTCTTGTGCGCCGAGTAGGGTGGATCGGCTCGCGGTTTCTCGACGGTGTTTATTGCGTAGATGTAAGCACTACCAAAGCGAAATCGAGTTTAAACGCGCACTTGTCTCTCCACGGAAAATCCTTCGTCAGCGCCGGCCGCTGACGTCTCGTTTGTAATCGCGCAACATACGTGCGCGCGAGATTCAAAATCTCAGCACTCGTTACAATATATACACATATAATTTTCCAAAAAATTTTCGATACTTGAGTAGAGGGCGTTTTTTAATTTTTATTTACCCCATAATCAGATTAAAATATACAACAGAAAACATTAGCAATTAGATGCGGAATCAGAATCAAATCAATTCAGAATCAAAAAACAAAACTTCATGCAAAATTTCAATAACGTCGCTTGTATAGTTCCAGAAATATCACGGCACACACACACACATCCATACCGACACTTTCTAAAAACACTTTCAACTTGATATATATATATTATATAGTTGTTTTGGAGATACTCCCCCCCCCCCGCATTTTTGTGTTATTTTTGATATGAAAGCCCCCCCCCATACCCCCCACCAAATAACGTAAAAATCATTCATTTTTGTTATTTTTGAAACATGTATATGTGTGCGCGCGTGCGTGAGCGCGAGTGTGTATGTGAGTGAGTGTGTGTGTTTGTGTGTGTGTGTGAGTATGCGAGTGGGTGCTGTGTAGCCACCACAGCACTCTCTTGCCGCTCGCTCGCTCTAAAGTCCTACGGAAATAAAATATATATATATATATATATATATATATATATATATATATATATATATGTTTTTTTTGCCACGCAGCTGCATCATTTGTTTTATTTTAATTTTTATATTTTTTTACTTAACTTATAACGTAACACGCGTAGAAAGGACAAGAAAAAGATGAAGAAAGGTGGTAAAAACAACTTATGAAAACTGGAAGAGGTAAATCAAGTGGTATCAAGAAGGGTGAGCAAAGCAACCAAATAAAACGAAGAATGGATGCGACGCTGTGCCTCCCAACACAGGTGCGCAACACCTAACGCCTCG
>QLSS01000819.1:0-13927 GCA_024372645.1 Trichomalopsis sarcophagae | reverse complement strand
TCTCTCTCTCTCTCTCTCTCTCTCTCTCTCTCCCTCTCTCTCTCTCTCTCTCTCTCTCTCTCTCTCTCGCGCACGCTGGCTCAACGCCTCGCGTGGATGACGTCGAGGTGTGCGCCAGCACCGCACACCACTCTCCCGCCTCACTCACTCTCTCTCATACACTCACGGCTCTCTCTCTCTCTCTCTCTCTCTCTCTCTCTCTCTCTCTCTCTCTCTCTCTCTCGCTTACTCGCTCTCTTCTCTCGGCTTCCGGTGGACGTCCGTCGGTGCTCCCGTCGTCGCCTCCAGGACTCCTCCCGGACCTGATAGCAGCTGGCGGCTTCGGCTCTCCCACGCCGATGTTGCTGGCTGCTCTGGTCTTCCGGATGATGGTGGCGAACTGGCCGGCCTCCTCCCTCTCGTCAGGATGGTCGCTGGCTCGTCCGGGTGTTGGCACTTCCTAGTGCCAACGCGCTGCACCTGAAACACACGCGCACTCTCGAACACTCTCCGGAGACTCTCCCAATCTCCTCTAGTCGTCGACCTCGGGTCGACAAACAGAGGAGAACGCACTCAACTCTCACAAACGTCGACGTGCTCCGTCGACAGTCGTGAGAGAACTCTCTGATTTCCCCGCTCGTTCTCGCGCTCACTCTCCTCTCGTGCTCGTCGGGCCCGCGCTTCTTGCTGGCTCCCGACGAGGCTCGCTCTCGCGCCAACGATGCTCACTTTCGCGCCGACGATGACAGTTAGCTAGCCCGTTCCCCGAACTTAAGGACAGGCCGGCGCCGACAACAACACGTCGACTCGCTTGTTTCTTCCGCGCACTCAGGGCTTGGCCGCATCGAACGAGATTCCTCGTCTCGACGCGGCTGCGACGTTTGCAACGTCGCAAAGAATAAGAATATTTTGGATAGTTTAACTTGCAGCTTTTAGATCTAATGTATTTAAAGTTGGTCCTCTTAATGATTTCATGCACTCTATGTTTAATCAAGTTGATTTGCCTTTTAACCAAAAACCAGTATCACCATCGACTAATTATGCTTACGCTTACAGAGCATACATCGAAACCTTACTAAACTATAAACCTGCTATTAAATCTTCACACTTGACAAGTGTCTTGCGGTGTGACGACAGAAGTGGACCGATAAACAGCATAAACAATAGCACAGGACTGGTAGAACGTCAAAAATTTTAATCAGTAACACAGGCAGTTGACTGAAAAGGCCACCTCGTTGGTATGTATTTAACCAAGAAAAACTGTTGTTGACCCGTGTCAAGGTAAGAGTGCGACTTGTAAGATCTCGAGATAGATTTTGTCTGATGAACGTTTTAGGAACTTTCTCCGTGCAAATAGTGAGTAGTAAATTCATTAGTCTGTGTGTGACTATCGACGGATATGTATTATATCCACCACGTGGTTAAATCTTCATATCAAAAATATAGGTGTGCATAATGCTCATAGGTTAGAAAATTGGTTACGCCTGCGAAATGGACAGTATTTTTATCCAGCAGATCAAATTGATAATGGACAGTCTACAGTTATTGAAAATTCTGTCAAGCATTCAATCACACACGGTGCGTATATTTCCTGCGGATCAGATACCTCGTATGTGATCGAAGCCGAATTGTTTTATTGCAAATAATGATCACACGAAACCAGGTATGCATTGGGTCGCTATATATGTAAACAAATTAAGTGATGCCTTGTAGTTTGATAATTTTGGCAATCTTCTGATAAGGAGACGTTCCTGTAAGCACTATAGAAAATACAACTTTCTGGAACTGCTATACCTCGAAGAGTGGCATACAGTAGACGACCACCAGTATACTGGTGGGATAAAGAGATTGCGAGTGCACGTAGCGAGTGCCACTGGACCAGAAGCCGAGAACAGCGAGCAAGGAAGAAATACTATAAAACTGGTAGACGCCAGAAAACAGTAGATGCCCGAGGACAAGAAATAATGGATGCTATAAAGAGTATTAAGGGGATGCCGTCGCTGAAAACACTGTTTTTCTATTACATATAACTTTTAAAATAAAGCTTGTAATAAAAAACCAAGCTTATAGTGCTCTAGTGTTAGGTTTAATAAATCATTCTACTACGGGAAATTTTGATCATACGTTTAGTTTTTCTAAAATCTTGAAAAGGCGAACAGATGTTTACGCGTACTCTTAAAATCTAATTTTACATAGAACTTTTTAAATAAAGCTTGCAAGTGCACAAACAAGTCAATAGCGACGTAGTGTTAAGTTTAATGAATCGTTTTACCGAAAGAAAATTTTGATCAAACTTGTTTTGATAACATTTTAGGAATACGAAATATCCCGTAACGGATTTGCGAAGCTTCGGTGCCGATATCCCCTTAAGAAAATCCGCGAAAACAAACGACGGTACCTTCAGAAATAATCGTCGACCGTATAAAATAGTAATGAAGAAGATTAAAGAGTGCTACGTACCCCCACCAAAATGCTCGGAACTATTACACCGGGTAGTGACCACACTGTTCCTAAGGCAACTGAAAGAGCCAAGCGTCATCGAAAGAGGTGTAAATGCAGATGCTATTCTGTCGATCACAATTGAGAAATTGTTAGCCGCCTGCAGAAGGGTAGAAAACAACAAGGCTCCAGGAGCGGTTACATTCCGAATATTGCATTGAATTATGCCATTCACGCACATCCAGAGGTCTTCATAGACTTGTACAATGCATATATAGAAGAGGGAACATTTCCCACAAACTGGAAGAAACAGCGACTAGTGCTTCTGCCAAAAGGAAATAAACCACCCCAGGAGTCCTCATCATGCAGGCCGCTCTGCATGCTGGATACCCCGGGAAAAATCCTGGAACGCATTACCTGCGTCAAAATAGATCATTTTATAGAAGGAAAAGGTGGATTAGTAGAACACTAATATTGCTTTAGGAAAAATCGTTTAACCCTAGATGCAGTTAATCTGATCAGTGATTCACACTCCACAAACAGCGATAGAAAAGAAAAGATGGAGGGGAGAAAAAAATGAGTACTGCGCTACAGTTGCATTGGATGTCAAAAATGCATTCAATTCGGTCTGACTCTTTGAAGAACAAAATCTTGTTATATCAGACTAAGGACGGTGCCAAGACCTATGAACTTACAGAAGGCGTCCCCCAAGGGTCAGTACTTGGCGTCAGTACTACGACGAGATACTTAAGCTGCAATTACCTGAAGGAGCAACTGTCGTGGGATTCGCTGACGACATAGCAGTAGAGGTAGTAGCAAAACATAAAGAAGAGGTGACAGACATAGCTGAAGACAATCCGCATAATACACTAATGACTAATAGAGACGGGACTGGAACTAGCCAGTCACAAAATGGAAGTTATTCTCATTTCAAGTAGCAAGAAGATGGAGGAAATCACATTGACGGTGGATGGACATGAGATCGTTTTAACCAACCATTAAATATTTGGGCATCACCATCGATGCAAAACTAAGTTTCAAACACCATCTGGAAATAGTCAGTGATAAAGCAGCAAAAGTTGGCGCTGCTCTATCACCATTGATGCCAAATGTAGGAGGTCCATTTCAGAAGCGCAGGTTACTCTTAGCCAGTGTAACCACATCGATTATGCTATACGGAGCCCCAATATGAGCAGATGCGATGCGAGTGAAATCGTATGCCCGAAAGTTGACTACCGTGTATAGGCGAAGTGCACTAAGAGTGGCTTCCGCTTACCGTATAGTATCGAACGATGCTGCCTGCATTATATCAGGTATGCCACCTATTGGCCTCTAGGCGTTGGAAAAAAAGGACGTATTTGAAGCTAGGAGACGATCAAGTGACAAAAGCTAGAAGGAGATCTGGGATATCGCAAGAAAAAAGGCGATGGCTAAATCTCAACCAAGATGGGACGCTAGTGGCAAAGGACGAAGGACTCATCGCCTTATACCAAGGTTAGAAGACTGGATTGGAAGAAGACATGGAAAAGTTAACTCAATACCGCACGCAGTTTTTGACCGGGCACGGATGTTGTCGGGCGTACCTGCATTGTTTCAAACTAGACAACTGTCCGAACTGCCCAATATGTTTGGATGCAACAGATGATGTTGAGCACGTCTTTTGCGAGTACTCACGATATTATCAGGAGAGAGAAGAACTTGATAGTTATCTTCAGATTAGAGTAACTCCTGAGTCGATTATGACGGCTACGCTGACTTCAGAGAATGGATGGTGTGTAGTCAGCAACTGTGCAACAGACATTTTCAAGAAAGTCAGAAAAGACGAAGAGACTGAGTATATACCGTATGTGTGTGCGTGACGCAGAAAATGAAGGATGATTATAGTGATTTACAACCACTTCGAGATCTCATAAATTACTGGAAAGTATCTGAAGTTAAGTACAATTATCACAGGTATCAGGAATTTTAAACTTTCATCTGTGGTGATCTCTGTCTGAAATTTCTCTCCAATCAGCTCAATCGTAAGAATAATTTTTGTCTATATAAAAAGAAATCTACATGAGTGATTTTAATTAGTCTACTCAAGATGGTTGTTGAATTAATAAGCGCATTAAGAAACGCACTATTTTCCTCCAATAGGAGTTGATTCGGATGAGCAATACAGTCTTCGACTTGTTGAGTTACTAACATTTAATTCTATACCAAACGCCGATGAAAACTGCAATAAAATTTATGTTGGTCAAGAAATAATTGCACTGCCCACTGGTAGTTATGAGATTTATGATATTGATCAAACTCTACAAGGCATCCCTTAATACTCGTGGTATGAAAGTTAGTATCAAGCCAAATAATAATACGTTGCGAAGTGTTATTATGTGTAGTCATGAAATAGATTTTTGACTGACTGACTCGATTGTTTGTTTACTAGGATTCACTCGGAGACTTTTGAAAGCCTATAGAAGTCAGGACTCAGATTTACCAGTAGCTATTCTCAAAGGTAACACTTTACGAGTTGAGTGTAATATTACTACAGGAGCATACGTGAATCAGCAGAAAGTTCATATAATACATGAATTTTTCCCAGCAGTTCCACCAGGTTACAAGATATTTGCTGCTGCTACAACCCTGATGAAAGGTTACACTTCCTTCTCACCTAGTCAACTAAAGTTAAAAATTATGTCTGGGCAGCTATTATTGACCTAGAAAATATAGCTGATAATAATAGGAACTTTGATGTGACAGTTCCTCTATTCAATTATATTCAAAAAGATTTACCGATTCCGATGAGTTTTCGTTCATGAGAGTTGTATGAGTATCCGGTACTTCTAACAACCACTCAACATGTATGGACTGTGAAAACATCGAATCAGCTGCAAAAACCACGTTTTATCATTCTCGGTTTTCAAACAGGGAGAAAAGGAGTACGAAGACAAAATGCTACTTATTTTTATCATTGTAATATTAGTAATGTAAAACTTGTCCTAAACTCCAAGAGCTGTCCGAATAGAAATCTGAATATTACATTGAAATATGACAGTGGTTGACATCGTGTAACGCCCCGTACAAGCTGCGTTTTAAAAAATTATACAGGATGAAAAACTAAGATTTTTTTTTTTAATACATTTTTAGACTATACGCGAGTATCGCGCTCCCCCACTTTCGGCTAGACCCGCGCTACAGCTGACAGTGCAACTACAGCAGCGCCACGAGTCCAAGGAGAAGCGGCGCAGCGTGCGCACGTTATAATTAATTGTATGAATCGATTTGTATATAGGTGTGAATGTAGGTGTGAATTCGAGAGTAAATTAGACGGCTCGATCCCCGCTCTCTCCCAGGCCTATATAAGGACCTGCACGGACAATCTGAGGTCACTAGCTCCAGGGCAATTTAGGCGCCTAGTCGAAACTCCTGAGCAACTTATGCCTGGAGTACAAAACTTAGAATATTTTCAAATATTTCTATACTTATAAACTTACAAGATAGGCAACGATATCGCACAATAACGCGTATCCGTCCTATACTTATAAAATTTTTGATTTTTGTCACAGCTAACTGAGAGCAATTTCATTACCGAATATAAACTTATAAAATTTTTAAATACGACTCAATCAGATAGCGCAACTTAAACGCGTATCTGTATATCTATCTATTTTTGTCAGAATCAAAGCGAATTTACTTAATTTATGTGATATATAGAATATATGCAATATTTATGCAATATTCTATAATATATTAAGATTAATATATCTTATACTCCAAGACCGAGAAAAGTCATAACCGTTTCAATCGGTACTTAACATCGCTAAAGAGGAAGGGGAAAATCTCGTTTCTTTGATCATCAGCTCCAAATTCTACCGAACGGAGGTCTTCTTCAGAGAAGTTTAGAGGCTAGATACAACAGCTATCTTTCTCTAAAGAGCGCGAGATTAGTCATCACCGTCACTGCAGGTCTCGTTCCAATTTTCGTCACCAGGGTGCAATACTGTCGACTCTGGACAAACATTGGCACTTCTGATTGATCGGCCATGGTCATTTTTGCGCGCGATTCAAAAATCTGCTAGAGCGGAAGTTTTGAAAAGTTTAAAATTTGTTCTTTTCAAAATTTTGTATGACTTTTCTAAGCTGAAAAATAGTGTACTTTCTCACATGCCAAGATGGCACCGCAACAAAACAAGCCTCCTGACAGGTGTCACAGTAATTTTGCATGTTGTAACCAGCAACAACAGCAGTGTGCATTATTTATGATGAAGCTTATCACCATAGTTGCCTCAAGCAAAAGAACGAAAACTATCAAAACGATCAACACAGCTATCAAAACGTAACCTCAAAAAATGATGGGGAATTATTAAGCGAATCAGCATCACTTTTAATAACAGCAATATCAATGTCATAAAATCGGATATTGAATTTTTTACAGTCGAAAAAAAACATTTAATCAAAAAACGTTTGCGTTAATAAAAATGATGAAGTCATTATACACTGCCTAAATGATAACAGTGCTGAATAAACAGAGAGAACTACAGAAAAACAAGTGGACGAATGTAACAATACAAAGAATGAATTAAATAATTTGAAGATCAAAATAGTAGGTATCGACAATTATATGAACATAGAAACTAAGGAAATCGAGAAGGACATCAATAAAAGGAATTTTAATAAATTTAAAAAGAAGTACGAGTCCTTCATATGTATAAGAACAAGCACAACAACTTGAGTACTGTCCTGATGAAAGTTCCAGCAAAGATCTACAAGCACGTAAGACGAAATAGCAACAAAATTTTTGTTGGGTATCAATATTGTAAAGCTTATGATTTAGTAAACATCTGGCCATGATCCAAGTGCGGTAGATTTGGGCATGATGCTAAGAAATGCAGGAATAATACTTTGTGTTCAAAATGCTCTAAAACACATAAAACAAGTGATCGTGATAAGGACAGTGCAAAGTGCATAAACTGTCACTATAGTAATACGAGATATAAATTAAAACTAGACACAAAACATTTCACCTGTGACTCCAGCCAGTGCAGCATCTTAAAAAAAAAATTGATATATCGACTCTGCCGATTACTCCTTAAAACCTACCTTACTAGTAACTGAATCGATTTATCGCAACATGATATCAGTAAACAGGCTTGAAGTACCTAAAAATGTCGATAATGCTGCAGATAATGAAATTCAGCAACTGGAAAATAGCACTCCACGCAGCAAATCGAAAAAAGAACCTCGGTATAATCTAAGACCACACACATGATGTGATCAACAAGTACTACTAAACCAACCAAAGCTGCACTCCTTTGCATCAACACCAGTCAACAAAAATAATAAAAATAAGATTAAGAAATAGGTAACATGAATACATTTAATTATTTAAATAGGTTTCAAAATGAATCGACGAAAAAGGAAAGGACATGCAGTCATATTGAGATTTTCAATAAAGTTATAAACAATAAAAAGGATACTATCCTGCACGTAAACATTCGAAGTATGAATGCAAATTTTGATGAACTAAAAATTTAAATAGAAAGTTTAGTTGGCTAACTAAATGGCTCAGATTATGAATATATAATTTACTATAACAAAAGTAGGATAAATAGGATGGAGTCATTGTATTTGTCAACAACAATCTAGTCCAACATACAGAAGTTGTTGAAGCAGATAAAATTGAAATAATAAGAACCTTGGCCCAGTAGCCGCGTAACCCCGACTACTCGCGAGTTTCCCTTGTTTTTCTATCTCTTTCCGGTAAATCGGAGCGGAGTTGATTATAATGAGTAAACGATTGTCTGAACTTGGCATTCGGCCACTATAATCTCCTATAAAATCGTTTACTTCTTAGTGAAGGACTTATTTCGATTTGAATCTCATCTGCGATTCCTATATTTTCGTAATGTAGAACTAAATCTTTTAATAATCATTTTACGGACGAATAGACTGTTACGCACTCACTGTAGCCTTCAGTTGCTCTGCCTTTTGGTTTGCTTTGCAAAGAGAGGTTGAGAATTGATCATCTGCTTTTCCTTTGATTTGCTTAATTAATCTTTTTACAAGGTTTTGCCGTCCTGTTGCGAGTCGCGGCTTCTAGATCTACGTGCTCGTCGAGCGTGTGTGTTCGTTTACTCAAGGAATCGCGTGCGAGCGTTGAGCCGAGGGAACGGAGAGTCGCCGTGCGGTCGGATGGCTCCACAGACGCAGCGGAGGTCTGCCTTATCGGCGTGCCGACGAGCAGGCCGCGCGAGAAAACCGTCAGAGAGATAGATAGAGAGAGAGAGAGAGAGAGAGAGAGAGAGAGAGTGTGAGTGAGCGCGAGAGCGTGCGCAACACGGGCGCGAGCGAGCCGCGACGACGGAGAGGTGTGCGGAGGCAGCGAGCCGCGACGACGGAGAGGTGTGCGGAGGCAGCGAGCCTCGAGAGATTGCGTGGGTTAAAGCTAGACGTAGCTCGGCTTACTCCAGCTGTGCTAGTAGCTGAGTTAGAGGAGAGGAGGCTCAGCACTAGGGGTACGATCGAGGTTTTGCGAGATCGTCTGACGCGCGCTGTTATTCGCGACGAGAGACCAGAGTTTGCGGTGCCTTGGTTTCCAGACAATCTGCGACAGGAAGATCCATTGAGCCAATCGCCTCCGTCAGCCGGAGAGTCTTTTGATCGGAATGCGGGGAAGATTGACGGGTCGGATATCTCGTCGGGGGTAGACACGGTGCGAAGCGAGCCAAGGAGGCAGCACCATGTTTTTGCCGAAGTACACACGGCTGGGTCGGACGCTGAAACCAATGTAGCAAGGCACGGGCCAGTGAATATTCCGGTTACTATGGCTCCGACAACGAGCGTAATAACCACGCAAACGCGGATTACCGGGGTAGGAATTTCTACGATCGCGGGGCAAGAAATTCGGCCACCTGGAGGGCTGCGCTTAATGACGCGGGGACTGGGGTTGCCGCGAGTTGCCGTGCGCGAGACACTCTCGAGATTCCGCGGGCCGGAGACCGAGTATACTTACTACGCGGCACAGTTGGTACTAGATAGCGTCCTTTCGACGGCGCCGGAGTTGAGAGGCGAGCGACTCAATGTGAGAGCCGCCGCAGCGCCGAGAATGCAAGCATTCCGATTACAGGCGCCGAGAGAACAGCTGACGAGGTCTCCAGAGAGTCAGATAGGTCGTAGCGCGCGGGAGACGACTCCTGTAGTCTCAGCGGCGGCGGGAGTGAACAAGCCCAACGAGACGTTATTATACGACAGTCGAAGGTTCGCCGATGGGGCAAAGGGGAGTAAACTGCGTTCACGTTAGTCAGAGCTCGCGGGACAGCAGAAGATTAGGGGAGTCGCGTGACAGGAGAGAGTCATACGAGAGTGAGGTTAGGATTATCGATAAGCAGCGGAGACGTAAGCGGGCGCAAGAGAGCCGTGATCGCGCTGTCTTGCGAACTCGCCGAACAGATGATCGTCTGCTGTACTATTCAACGGATGAGGATGAGCAGCTGACTTACGCGTTCGGGGCTAGGAGCGAAGGAGAGTTGCGAGCGGATCTCCCTGCTTCTCGAGTGGCTGTGACGATTAAAAGGAGTGAGCCATCGCGAAAAGGGACGCCGACTATGTTCGAGTGGGATGATTATTTGCCACGCTGTTATTCGGAGAGTGAGAGCGAGTCGTTTCATAGCCGCGGAAGTGCGCGTGATGTGAGGCGACCGATTGAGCGAGTACTTAAGCGAGAGGATAGCCAAAATAGGCGGGAGAGAACGAACCCATCGCGGCGCGGAGACGGCCTGTCTGATCAAAAATTGCATAGCCGCGATTCCGTGTTGCCTGACGAAGAAGGCATCGAGGTGGTATAGGACAGCGCGCGCAGAAATTCTCTCGTGGCCGGAATTTGTAAGAAATTTAGAAATCACTTCATGAAATTCTATGACGGCGAGGATCTGATGGACGATTTGCAGCACCATCCGCCGTCAGAGCGTGAGGAAATCGAGGTAGCTTATCGCAAACTCCATGCGAAATACCGCGAAACGATCGGGGATAAAATAATCGAGACCCTCGACGATATCGAGAGGTATGGCCGGATTTACGAGAGGAAGAAGGACTTGGACATGCGTTACCTTCCACCACCAGCGGCTGAGAAGATGCGAGTGCCTGCAGCGGCACACACGGGCCCGAGAAGGCCTAAGGTAGCCGCAGTCCGGGAGGAAGAAGAAAGTATTGCTGGGGTTGAGAGTGTGGCCGGAGGAAAGAAGGGTAGCAAGGGAAAGGGGAAAAATAAGGCTGGGAATAAGGGAGGCGTGCAGGCGTCGCCGCCTGATGTATCAGCCGAATCCGAAGGCGTGCCGGCGCCGTCGCCTCTCTCGTATGCCGCTGCAGTTCAGAACTCGGCGAAAGGCGGAGTGTCGCACGCTAATCAAGCTCTCCCGCAGCAAGCTGGAAATCAGAAGCAGAACAGCAATAACGCGCCGAATAAGGGCTCTAATGCCAAGGCGAAGGCTGTAGATAGCGGAGGTATGGTTGGCGCGGGCGGAGAGGCCAAAAAAGAATATTTCTTAAACATGAGCGGCGCAAACAAGCCGAACGTGGCGGGCGGATTGTCGAGTGCGCGAAACAGCAAATTCGCGGGGGCGTGTTACACCTGCCAGGGAGTAGGTCATTGCGCGTCGGAGTGACCAGAAGTTGTCTGTTTTGCGTGCTGGATGAACGGGCATGTGAGCCGACAATGCCCAACGAGACAGGTGAACTTGTTCGCGAGACCAATGTCAAGCATGTAACAGGCCAGGGGTTACGGTTAGGACATGTCCCACGTGCGCTCCTTTATTCGGAAATCTGGGAAACGCGAAGAGCAGGGCACAGATGATGAGGCGCGAGAGTGGGGCGCGCGGGCGACATGACGCAGTTCGACGCGATGAAGCGTGAGAGTAGGGCGCGCACGACATGCCGAGCTTCGGCGCGAGCTGGTACGTTGCTGGAGCGACTGAAAATGGACGGTGTCAGCGTGAAGTGACGGCGTATGTTAGCGATACTGGCGTCCAGGCTGCGAGGCTGCTGGTGATGCTGCGGATGGTATTGTTGAGCCTCGAGGAGTCTATCCGTGATAATGGTGGATGCGGCATCGACGCGCTGGCGATGTTGTTGCCGATGATGATGTTTGTGATGACGTCACCGATGCTGTTGACGGTTGGTTGTTGGTAGGAGGGGACCGCCACAAATACAGTGATTTTTCCTGCATATCTAGTAAATTTTTATATACAGTTTTCTCAGTGTTGCAACTCGCCAAGCAGAGAAGGCTGTTCTGGCATTCCGTTCCCCGGGGAATAGAACGCTATTGTACCGACAGGAATATCAATGGAGTTAGTTTGATAAATTTCTTCTGATAAAAGTATATACATACATTAAAAATGTGCAAAATGTCGTCGTCGTAGATCAATGAATATCCATTTCTAAAAGGGAGACTCTTAAAGAGCCAAATCTGACCGTTATCAAAAAATTTCATCGGTGGGTTCAGTGGAAACAGGGAGTAACTTCAAAGAGTTCAGCAACAACAAAATCAACGCGCGCTAAGCCAGCTTCTAGTGTTGATAAAAGAGATGGACTACTCATATTGAATTCCTATCGGTACAGCAGAATTCTGTTCCCCGAAGAACGGAATGCCAGAACAGCAGAAAGAACGCATTGTAGACAGGCTCCTGTGCAGCCGAGGTAAGACCTTCGTCGTCACCGAGACGACATCATGTTGACTGGGAAGGATCCGCGCGACAGCGCGACGCTTGGCAGGGCTAGAAACGAACACTACGCACCGGCGAATCCTTCCCATATCACAGCATTCTTATCATTATACAGTAATGAATGTAGGTAAATCAGTTTTAAACATGTCAAGTGTTAAAAATTAGCACACTGATAAAAATTATTTCTTAGTCCAAGAAAAATTAATCTCACTGCAGCTTCAAGATAGAAATCTGATTTATGTTGAAATGATTTTTCTATAATTACGGGCAATTTGCTTGTTTTTTTTTATATTTATTTTTAAAGCAGATTTTCATCTTAAAGCTATTGTGAGATTAATTTTTCTTGGAGTAAAAATAAATGATTGTTGCGAGCATGCTGATTTTTAACACTTGACATTTTAAAAAACTAATTTCACTACATTCATTAGTGTATGTTGATAAAAATACAGAAAAACTTTCGACAATTTCCTTATTTATTATTGCTTAATAATTACATGTAATGATAATAAAATAATAAACACTGTAAAATGTTTAAATATATATTAAACAAAAGGACAATTTTTTTTTTATCATTAGGAAAAAATATATTTTCTTAACATGTGCATGGAAAAGACCTGTTTCCATGCATCTAAAGTGAATGGAAAGTTGTTCATTTCAAGCATGCGGGAGGGAATGACCATTCTCTCCCGCTACTCAAAAACACTCAAAATTAATCAAATTTTTGAAACTTTTTTAAAGAGAATGGCTTAAAACTCAAAATGTGCAACTTACTATTCACTTTATATGCATGAAAACGGGTCTTTACAGGCACTTATCAAAAAAAGTACAGTGTGCAACAAGGGGGAAGGGGGTGAGGGCAATTTCTACCCTGGGTGATACATAAGCACTCATCTCTGTCTCGAGAGCCGAAGGCACCAGAGACTCCAACTCGTGCTCAAATTTCACCCTTGTTAGAAATAGGGTGGCATACTTTGGCATAGTTCGGCACAGTGTTCCATGCTCGGGAACTTTCATGTTTATGACGAATAACTGATATAAGTCCTTGTATAAGTCTAAAACACGATATATATTATTATATATTAATATTCCATAAATATCAACAAGTAATTTTAAGTTTGGGAGACGGAAAAATTTTCTGGAAAAATCTTAAAGCTACGTAAAAGCTCAGAGACAAGTAAATTTTTTTTTTTCAGTCACATAAAGCTTACAGTCGTGTAAATTAAGAAAACAGAAAGTTGTTCTGATTTAACGTTTGGCCAAGAAAATCAATTAATTAGTGACTTGTAATTTACTTTTGTCTGCAAAGAATAAATCTATGTACTGTTGATTCAGCATAATGATCTTTTCACTCAGATGTGCTAAAGCAATCATACCCACTCAGTCAATCTTCGCAAACGTACTCTAGAAAAATGGCCAAGCGTTGAATCGGAACAACTTAGTGTTTTCTTAATTTACACGACTGTAAGCTTTATGTGACTGTAAAATAAATGTACATGTCTCGGAGCTTTTATGTGACTCTAAGATTTTTCCGGAAAATGTACGTGACCTTAAGTTGTCCAGAAAATTTACGTAACTCAAAAAATGTGACCAAAAAGTTACCCTTAGAGTCACATAGAGTCACGTAATGATGTGAATCTTGTTGCAAATTATGATGTCCTTAATAATTTGCTGCACTTGGAATCATGAAGTTTTTGTTTTAACTTTTAGTATATATAACAGAAATATATATTTTTATACATTTATATATATTTTTCATTTTCACTACCCTGGTAGAAAAATAAGCTAACAAGAAAACTATCTTAATAATTTTA
>QLSS01000818.1:12013-29672 GCA_024372645.1 Trichomalopsis sarcophagae | reverse complement strand
ATATATATGTGGGTGGTTCTCTATCAAATCGAAAATCAAAAAATGTTTTCTCTTTTCACCCACGGTAATACGTTCCAGAAGAAACAGTTTTCAATGCACTTGAATTATTTTTTGATGCTTTTAATAAATAAAATGTATTTTCTTATAATTATTTCAATAAGTATGTATGTATTTCATTTTTAAATTTCTAATATTTTTATCATACATTATTAATATAATTATGAGTGTTAAACTAATTTTAAATTAATTTAAAAACTACTGTTATATCAGTTCTTATATCATAACTTTTTGGAGTGTACTTACATAAATTTCGTTATTATTTTTAAAAACAAATATTTTTAAATTTATCAGAAATTATAATTATTATTAATTAGTTTTGTTTTTAATATAAAAAATAATTGTCTTTTAAATAATAACAAAAAATATTTGTTCGTTGTTTTTGTTCATTCGTTGGTCGTTTCATTCTTATCCTGAAAAGGAAACAGTTGTTAATTTAAGTAATTTTGATTGTTATTTTTTATTTAAAAAATATCATACTTCAATCAATAATATTTCAGATCCCAATATTAAATCTTCTAATTCCATTTTTGTGCGCGAAGAAAAAAAATGCGCATTTTGTATACGCAAGTGACTTAGCTGCATTGCACCGACGGCTAGCGTCCGTGGGCGACTCCAGCGTCATGGAGGGATAGCTGTGGCGTAGTATTTTAACAGATAGAGTAACTCCTCGGTGACTCTGCGGAATCTTCGTGGCCGCCGTGTACAAGGCCAGTTGCCCCGTTACGAACGGGCGCCTTAACGTTGCAGGTAACAAGCAAAAGCATCCGAGGAGGTGGGCATTAAAATCAATTCATGTAGCGAGAAGGTAGAATTATCTCGTCTCTATTAGGCTGGCGCCGCAGCTACAAAGTGGTATAGACAATAACCGGAAAATTACGCAACGTTGGGCAAGCCTTTAACTCCGTTGACAAAAAAATATCAGCCGTTAGTTTGGGGCGATAAACAGCAATGAGCATTTAAGACGATAAAAGCTCTTATCGCCTTGGTTCCAGTACTGCACAGCCCGTGCTTCAATCAGCAGTTCGTCATACAAACCGATGCAAATGATAAAGCGTTGTGTTGACGCAGTGCATAGACGGACAAGACTGAGTACTCGAATTCGCCAGCAGAGTACTTACCCTTACAGAGAGGAATTGCACGGCCAGCGAACGAGAATGCTTGGTCGTGCTTTTCGCCATACGCAAGTTTCACCAGTACATCGAAGGTTATAAATTCGAAGTCATAACAGATTACAGCAGCCTAAGGTGGCTATGCAATCTCTGTAGATGACTAGAGTTAAACAGCGCGCACAGCCAGGTTTCATAGAAGAATTATAAACATTATATCTTAAAAATATCGAAATTGTACACATAAAAAGTGGCGCTCGCTTGTTACGTCACGGAACGCTGAGTGTACATTTTGGCTGTGTCAGCGATCATTGACACACTTACACGTTTCGACAGCATTTTTGCGAACGTAATAAGAATTTGAATTTTGATTCTTTAAAACAATGAGACATCAATGAGTCCTACTTACAATTGAAAATGAAACATCAAAAGTTACGTTATAGACGTAACAGGTAAACGTGAACGCCGTTTAACTACAGTGCAAAGGCCTTGGCAATGGGTAGCCGGATATGTTATGGGTCCCTTGCCGAAGTCTGCTAAAGGCCACGAGTACGCACTTATCTTCAAAGGTTTGTTTATTTGATAAATATAGTGCGTGCCACTTTGCAAACCCAACGGCAAAGCAATACTTGCCGCACTCAAGGAGAGAGTGATTTCCCGATTCGGTGCACCCGAGGTGCTTCACTCGGATAATGGTACCAAATTCAAAAACAAGACAATAAAAAAGTACTCAACAGAGCAAGGAATCCGCCACTCGTAACCGCCATATCACTCGTAGGTGAGTCTAGCGGAGCGAATAAACCGCACTGTCAAGAAAGAAATTTCCACGTTTACTCAAAATAATCATCGAGCAAGGGACGAATACCTTAACGAGATAGCGTTTTCCCTTAACACCGCAGTGTATGAATCTACGGGGGTTTCACTCACGATGATGAATTTCGATAAGCAGCCGAAAATGCTGACATCTCTTAGAGGTTAAGAAGATCAAGAGGCTGCACAGTAGAAGGCTGTAGGAGCGTGGCAAAACCGCCTCGCCAAGCTGCCAGCTCTGCACGAGCATGCAAACGCCCTGTCCAGCGAGTCGCAAGACCGCCTGGCGGCATTTTTCGATGCCCGCCGACTGGTGCCAACTTTCAAGGTTGGCGACGTTGACAATAGGAGACACGTATTGTTGTCTGCGGCGGAAGGCATCACGGCAAAATTGGCTTTTCCAGACATGGACCCATATACGATTATGGCCTAAGTCAATTCAAATACATTCGAGCTGACCGATAAAAATGGAAAAGTGCAAATGCTAGTGTCGGCCAAATAAATAAAGATCTTTTATGACAAAGACGACGAAGAGGGAGACGACGATGAATCATGATCACCGGAAGATGCTTGAGAGGTGAAGGCGATGAGCAACCCATCAGAAGCGTGCGAACTCAAGTCTGAGCTCAAGCCAACGGCCCAGAAAATATGGGTTGACATCCGCGGTAGAGGAGAGAAGTGGGGATTTCGAACAGAGCTAACCTGAAACCCTCTCGCCACCCGCGCAGGTGACCTCAAAAAATTGTAACGGCATGAATTAGCAGGATTGGAAAGCGTAAGCCCGGCCCATCTAAGGGCTCGACTCAAGCAAATCGGCCGAAACAGCTAAAGCCGACGGCGTTATCATGCCGAAATACGTGAGCAAGGTGCCGCAACGGGCAATTATTGACATCTTTATAATGTATCACATTAACACGGACTCGCCACAAGGAAGAATGCGCGCGGATAAAGGAGCAGTAGCGCGCCGAGTATCTACGGAAGAAGAGGGAGATAGAGCCGAGATGCTACATCTGCGGCCACCCGGCCCTCGCGTCGATGCTCGGAGTAAGCACGCAAGACGATCTTGACAGAGATCCTACGGGACCGCAAGAAGAACTAGGGGAAAAAAGAAGATGTAGGAGAAATGATTGCTGAAGAGAATAAAGAGTACCTCATTTCTCCTATATCCTGTGAGTTCTTAATTGACTACCTGATATCCCATTTCACTGCGTCCAAGCATCTCATTCTTTAGCATGATCGCGCTACAGCGCCCAGTGTCTGATCTGATTTCTATGGCCAAAATTCGCTCAACAAGCTAAATCGCAATCATTCTTAATGAAAAAAATTGCAAAATCTTTGACGAAAAAGAGTTATATCAACAGGTACAGACAAAATTTCATTGCTGATATGGTTTAATTGAAAAAATTAATTGTTTGAATTACAGCCAAGTTTTAAGGGGCGTGGCAGGCTTGTTAAAGCCTTTCTTCAATCTGACATATTTCGATTATTGTTGTTTACGTTTCTTTAGTTGATATAATATACTTAAATTTTAGAAATATCATGCAATATATGCATATATTTAACACTTTTTCTGTTATGCGAAGAAACTCGAGCTTGCTTTGCCGATTCTCGTGTACTTATGGACTATTTATTGGATATACTATTGTGACGATATTTTGTATATTTGTATAGGCCAATGTCTAAATTATAATTTTAAATTTTCAAGGATTAAGAGACATTATTAATAAATGTTAAACCTAATTGTGCGGGTCGCGCTAAAATTATTATGAAATGTCTCTCTTTTTATGTTTTGGTACTCTGGTAAGTACCCATTAAAATGACCGATCTGCAATGTAATGCTCAGATTTGCTTAGTAGTGGATACGGTGAAAATTGGCCTAGTGTTGGCTGACGCCTCTTGATGCAATTGCTGGTTAGAGTAGATTGCTAGTATGCATACTAATGCAAGTCTTTTAAGAGCTGACATTTGCAGCTGGCGCAAGGCGCAGGGCAACATGAGTGTCGCGCTCGAGTGATTTGACGGTGAAAAGTAGACTCATAATTGATCTTCTTATTGTTTATAAATTGTAAAATATTGTGAAAGAGATTGTACAAAAAACCCATAGGAAAAATTATACAATATAAATTTTTAATAAGATATTCAGGATTTTTAATACAGAGAATACGTTGAAAACTTAATGCTCTACAATAGAGCCGCAATATTTTAATGAATAAACCTTTCTATAAAATTTGGCATGACATGGGATTACCCTAAGTGATGGACCATATGTTGCCCACATCCCGTGGTACATGAAAGTCTCTCTTTAAGTAGTAGAAGCAGCCACCTGTTAAATCAAAATGCTGAATCTTCTTATGCATACAAAAAACTCTAAAGAGAGAGAGGCTTTAATTCTGTCAAATAAAATATTTGGAATGAAACTTGTTTGCATTGTATTACTGTGTTGATATGTTTATGATTGAATCTACGCATAAATTAACACGCATTCTGGTACTGATTCTGCATATTGATGTTAATGAGTAGAGGGGGTACCTTTCGAGCAGGTTTAATAAAATAATTATGATTAAGAAGCAAATCACATCTATTGTTATAGATTTATAAAAAAAACTAACCTGTATGGCCATTCATTGCCGCCAACATTAGTGGAGAAATTCCTAATTTAGATCCTGTTCTCGAATTAATTTCAGCGCCATGACTCAATAAAAGTTTAATTATATTAACGTATCCTCCGCTGGCGGCCAGACTAAGTGGAGTATAATCAGAAACATTTCTATGTTCTTTATTTGCCCCTCTGTTTAACAAAAGCTCCACAACTTCGTATCTTCCACCACTACATGCTAGTGAAAGAGGCGTGTCCTTTGTTCGTTCAGATTGTGCTTCGATATCAGCACCATGGTTAAAAAGAATTTCCACAACTTTTTGATGACCAGCCGTTGCTGCTAGTATTAAAGGAGTAAATCCTTTTTTGTCACGGTGTTCTGTAAAGTAATTAATTACAAATATAATATATGTATAAATACACGAGACGACCATATACACACAAGCACACGCCACACGCTTTCACATACACTGTAACGAGCACCACGGAGATCGGGTCGAGCGGGCTCTTCGTAGACGTCACGCAGCGATAGACACGTACATGGAGCGAACAAGATGAGACAGGGAGAGGGAGAACAGCAGAGTCGCTCAGACACGGCACACGCATTGAGAGAGAATGTAGCTTATCGCGCGCCGCGAAAAAAGCTGACTCGGCCTGCAACGTGCATTGACACACGTATCAACCGAAGATCAGTACTGACACGAAGTGAGAGCGATAAAGCGACCCAGGGACTAGTGTAGCGACATATTACCCTCGGCTGTCAATCACAGTTACCCAAGATAAGGACGCCTCTCCTAGCCCTGGTATACCGAGCTACCGGCAAGTTTTTCAAGCAACAAGGTTAAGGTAAACGATCGTAAGTGCGCAAGTGTTTCTGCAGGTAATAGCGACGTTTTGGGCCATCGAACCATCCCCTGGTACATTAGTGAGCACCGCGGCGCGAATTCAGGTTCGTGTAAGTTTTGTATATTGATTTAAGGAAGTTTAAATAAATAATCAGAAAAACCCAAATGTTTTGTGTTGGCTTCGGTTCAATTTGCATTCTCTCTATTTGTGCACCAGCGATAAATAGATGCAGTGTCGCGAAGAGTGACACATCTCCTCGTCGACGGAAAAAACCGCGTTACAATACATATAGGGAATTCTACGGAAAAAATACTTGAAGTTGTAAAAATCTAGCCACCGTTCAATGATACGTACCCGATGCATGAGGGCACAAACAAAAAATGCGTATAAGTAGGATGAAAGAAAGGGAAAAGGGCTTTAGTTTAAAAAATATATATAAACCGTCACGGAACGCATAGCAGATGTAAAACATAGAAATTGAAGATTACTAAAAAATATATAATTGCGCTAGTAGAAAATCACCCATTTAAAATGGCCGTAACGGCAAAAAGTGGCTAAGTAAAATGTGAATAAAACTGGACATTTAAAATAAGGGGAATTAAATAAATCGAAATCGGAAATAAAAGTAGCGATATCTTAGGCATTTTTTGACTGAGAATTATATTTCATGAAAATATCAATAAATCAATAAATTTTTCGAATGTAAAATACAAAATTATTAATATTTAGGCGTAAGCTGAATAATTTGAATAATTCACACATATGGCGAATCTCGTAGGGCTTGTGTGGAACAACGTTTGCGTGGCTCAGTCGGCTAAGGGGCACGGCCGTACTTATTGGGCCTCGTGCAGGGTGTGGGTTCAAGTCTCCGGTCAGGAAGAATTTTTTCTGATGCAAAACATTATTTTATACTTTCTTTTAAACTAAAAACTCGAATTCAAGCCTGCTAGATACCATCTTCCAATCATAACCTCATACTGTGATTCTGAAAACATAATTCTGCGTAACCCAGCTGTGTTACTCGACCAACTACAATGGTCAGTTTGTACTTAAGAACAAGATAAGCAGATTGAATCCAAGAACCGCCGATTAAGTTGGACAAATAGCGTTACATTCTGCCTAAGAAATGGCAAAGAAAACTGCCTAGTTCTTAGATTCCATTCCAAGAACTAGCCAATAAATGGGTTACTGATTCTATCAGGGTAGGCTCATGAAAAAAGGTGCAATAAAAATTGACACGAGTATTGAACACAGTTATAATAAAAGAAAAATATTTGGATTCACGTTGTTAAAACGATGTTGTTATTTACATGAAAATAGACATAGAAAAGAACAACGTCATAAATAAAGTTTTACAATGAAGTATTATCACTTATTGCAAAAGAAATAAGACAATCAGTCTTCTCGTGAACCCCATCGCAAACGCTATATTACGGTTATACAGGCAAAAATTGGTTTTCTTTCTCATTAGCGTAAGTCTGCCTATATATAGTTTTTTTTTAACCGAGCGACGGAAGAAACAAGATGAATCACGCTAGAACTTTCACGTCTTCTTCCCCACACACACACACACATACACACACACGTGTATATATATATATATATAAAATCAACGTGCAATTAGCACTCGGAGAAACAGGAAGAACATCTGAAATAGATAATATAGAAATTCCATGAAAATTCAAGGATTTATCGGAGTCAAAAAATTCATACTTTTTTCCATGATTTTTATATATTTATAATCTCTCTAAGGTAAAATCTAAGGCACGTGGACAGATTTTACGAACTTTTCAGAAAATCATAAATGGTGTATATATAAATAGAACTATGTAACAAATTTTTGGTATTTAAAAAGTCAGTTTAAATTAATACTAAAATACTGGAGTGGTTGGATAGTAGGTATGTGCGAGTTCCCGAAAAACCTGAGTCGAGTCGAGTCGAATTTTTTTACCGAGTTCGAGTCACGTTCCCAAATTTTACGTGCTACGCGAAACTGTAAAGCTGCCCGAATAACTTGAGCAGCTTAAAGAACTCGAGCAGATCGAAAAATGCAAGTAGCACGAAAAACTCGAGTTTGATGATTTTTTTTTATTTTTAGGATCATATATTTTAATTTTAACATCTGGAGGTGCAATCAGAAAATGCATGTTACTAGGATCAAAGTTTAGAAAAAGAGCCTGAATTTGTGCGCTAGTGGGATAAAAATGGTTGTTTAGGTAAAAAGTTGTCTATGCTTGAAAGAAGAAAAAGTTATTGCCTATTATTTATGGTTATTTTTTTACCTTTCTTCATTGCCATATAGAATATAGCTAATGAAACCATTAAACTGTTCTAATTTTGAAATTTGAATCTAAATTTTGAAAGCGAAAGTAGAAAAAAAGAGATTTGATTTGAGGGTCAGATGGTTGAAATTGACCCCTCGGATCAAAAGTTATAGAAATGGAAAAAATCGCTGATTTTCGTAAAAAAATCGAGATATTTATGATTTTTTGCTGTTTTTAAATGTAGACAACTTGATATATTATTCGATAGTTTGCCTGTTTGAAAATTTACTACTAATTGAAAGGACTACTTGTTGAAATTACAGCATAAAACTCTAACGTTATAGATTGTTCGTTAATCAAAATTAATAATTAGTGACACACTTCGAATGAAAAGATAAAACAATATGAAATTATTTAACGTTAATTGTCGAATTAAGGATTTATAAGGTACTGAGCGGTTTTAGCAGGATAGGTAGAAGTAACATGAAACGTATATTTATGTGATAATATAGTTGTCATGAAGCCTTTAATCACTTTATTTACTTCGCCCCCCTGCTGGCTTCGCTCGCCAACCCTCCAGTTTTGGTTGTGGTTTTAATTTTAAAACTATTTGTTATTTATTACTTGGTGTATTATTTAAATGAATGTACAAAAGTATTAAATATAAAATGAATATTTGATCATAGTAAGCACCGTAACTCAGAATTCACGTGCTAATGTTTTTTATCTGACGCTTTAGAAATTCATCATTTAAATTTATGTTTTGTTGGTTTTAAATTAACTTCAATTCTTTCTGCCGTTCGGTATAACTGCGTGGAGGTCGGTTTTTTCTCGATTCACTCCCCGGTAAAAATGTGTACGTAGCGAGCCTATAAGAAGTATTCACTTCAAAAATTAACTAAATGAGCTAAGATTTAGCAGCCAAAAATACGTTTAGAAAACTTAAGTTTGAATATATCGGGGCCAAAAATAGCCACGAAATGTATGACCAGTGCCTAGTCTCTAACGAATAAATACATTGATTGTCAACATATTTATTCGGCAATTTTTGTTTATCGTTAATTTTTTATTCTTGTGAGGTTCACAGAGACTATTTATTTTCATAACAAAATTTAATTTCCCAGTTAGCCGCATCTACGCATGCGCGAGTGACGTCACCAGAAGACTTCTGTTTGAAGCGCCACCACGCAGCGGCAGGTGTCTGAAAAAGTTTTCAGTATTTTCTGACTCCAAACTCTCATTTCGTTAACTCTCATTCTTTACAGTCTTCTTGATTTGTGTGTACACACAATTTATTGTATAAATTAATTATTAATTACGAACATTATTGTTCTTTTTTAATGAATGATTTTTACGTTATTTGGTGGGGGGGGGCACTGTGGGGGGGCTGCGGGGGGAGTATCTCCAAAACAACTATATAATATAGGTATATATATATAGGCACAACCCGAGGCTGCTATTACGTAGCTGATTATTATATGAAAAAACGTATAGTATATCATTCTTCAAATTTCTGTTGACCTAGTGTGTGATAATTTGTGAAAAATATAGACTAGGTACTTTGTTTTTTTTAGTATCCATTGGATGTGTTTATCCCATTTTAGATTTAAGTCTATGACAATTCCCAAGTATTTGTAATTCTCAACTCTAGCTATCTTTTTATTCTGAATTTTTACATCAATATGCCTCGATACACTGTCACAGTAGCTTCCAAATGTCATGCAAACTGCTTTATCCACGTTAAACGATAACTTTCTTACCGCAAACTATTTGTATATTACAGTAAGAAAATCATTCATATTGCCTGTTACTATTATTGCAGTATCATTTGCGTACGATAGAATTGATTCTAGTGGTATCTTTTTTAAAACATCATTTATATATAAAATAAATAGGAGTGGACCCAGTATCGTACTGTTGGATTTGAATCTTGGCGCCCCCATCCAACTCGACCGGCTACCTCCTACACCTCTCAGATGGCTCTCTCAGCCACTCAATCCTCCCCCATCCCTTCCCCTTTCAGACCCAAGCACTCTCCTACAGCGCCTCCTCAAGCCAGTACACTCTGTACCTTCACCCGGATCAGACACCACGCTGCGCAGCCTACGTTATTCAAATAAAGTGACCTCACCCAAACTCTCAGTCGTCATTACTTCACCCCAAACCCAACATTGGTCCTTCGAGCCGGATATATCCGACGAAAAGACGGACCTCAAGCCTACGAGATGGAGATGCATTACGAAGAGAGCAACGAAGGAAGTAAGCAAATTAACATTTATAACTGTCAATGCTGCGCCCACGCGGGGTCGCCAAACTGCGCCCTTGTGGAGACAACAGCAACGCAATCTCCTCGCCACGCGTGAGAGACCAACCTATCGGTTCCAAGCAATGGCGGCGCTCCCACGCCACGTGCACAAGGAGCGTCTTGCCGGCCGCTGGCGCTGCCATGGCGGTGTCCCCACACCACGCGCGGGGGACCGGTCCACCGAGCTCGGCGAAGCCATAGCGGCGTTCCCATGTCACACGCCCGAGGAGCGTCTCGCCGGCCGCCATGATAGCGTCCCCACGCTAAGTGGCAGAGGGGCGGCGGGCCCACTACATCAGGGCCGCGGAACTTTGCAAAGCCACCTTGGCGCTGAAGCAACACACGATCGGCCAACTGTTGCCACGGAACGGCGCGCAGCCACATCGGTTGCGTCGCACACTCGGTCATAGGGCGTCGCTCACGCGACCTCTCGGCTAACTCCAAACTTCAATCATTTCAGGCCTTACGCAGCTCCACGCTCAGCGGGCCCTCACCAAGCGACTGGCGGAAGAGATCCTAGCGCGCCCCACGGCCGCCTGGACGAGAGACCAGACCGACAGCAATGGTGCGCTGACGGTGGCCGTCTGCTACATCTGTCATCACGGCATCTGGCAGAAAGGCCACATCGAGGACAAACTCCGCGTGGTATTTAACGCGTCACGTCCAACTAGCAGCGGTTACAGCCTCAACGACGTTATGCACGCGGGGCCCAAGCTACAAAACGACCGTGCTGTCGTTGTGACTCGCTGGAGAACCGACCGGATCGTTTTCTGGGCAGACGTCAAGATGATATTCCGTCAGATCCAAGTCCAGCAAGAGCACGTGCATTTGCAGCGAATACTCTGGAGCCATTACGCACTGCAGACGGACACGTACGGCGAGGCCAGCGCGGCATATTTGGCCCTTAGAGTCCTAAAGCAGCTATGCCACGACGAAGGCGCAGCACTGCCAGAAGCCGTCGACGCCGTCGAAAGAGAACTCTACGTGGACGACTTCCTCAGCGGAGCTGACGACGTCGAGTTCGCGTATCGACGCAGGGACCAGCTCATCAAGCTCCTAAATGCCGGCGGGATGACGCTGAAGAAATGGATCTCCAACTCCCCGGAGATGCTTGCAGGCATAGCGCCAGAGGACCGACTTCGGCCAACCTGGCTCCAATTCTCCACCGACGGCCCCGTCAACGAACTCGGAATGGCGTGGGACCTAACTCAGGACTGCTACAGGTTTACTCCTTCACGCCCAGCTGGAAACGACCGCCTCATAAAAAGGACGATCCTCGCGGAGCTGGCCCGCGTATTCGACCCGGCCGGATGGCTGGCGCCGGTCACGGTCGTCGCCAAGATGATCATTCAAGACCTCTGGCGAGCCAAACTCGACTGGGACGAAAACGTGTCTCAACCCTGGGCCCGCCGCTGGCTCGAGTTCCAAGAGAGCATGAGTATGGTCGACAAGCTGATCATCCCCCGCTGGATCGGCGCGGACAAGCAGCGGCGAGTGGAGCTGCACGCCTTCGCCGACGCGAGCCACTGGGCAATGGCAACTGTAGGACCATCGACCCCCGCAGCAAAACCACGTCGGACAGCCTACTGTGGGCGAAGAGCAAACTCTCACCGGTCCGAAGCCTGGTCCCGGCCGAGAAATCTCCCACCAGGATGACTATACCTCGCCTCGAACTGAGAGCCGCCCTACTGGCTGCCAAGCAGCTCCGCTACGTCACCACGAGCCTGAACGTGCCCCTGTCGAAGTGCTACATGTGGGGAAACTCAGCCAGCTCAGCTTGGGGTGGCAAAGACCGGAATGGCTTTAACGTAAAGAGACTAGCTGGCCCGCGCAGCAACCGGCCGGCACTCCGCCTGCGCCCGTCGAGCAAGTCAACCTGCAGTACAATGCCGCCCAGATCACACAGGCCGATCACCATCCCGCCTCCAAAGTCTCGAACCTCAACAGGCTACTGGGGGCCATGACGAGCTGCCGACGCTTCATACGCAGCCGCACCGACCTGCGGATGCCTCTCCTCTCATCCTCTCCCCAGTGACCGCCACCGATCTAGACGAGGCGTACAACATCTGTGCCAAACTCAGCCAGCGATAGGACTACGGGCCCGAGATCAGGCAGCTACAGCTCGGGCGGCCAATCAGCAAGGACAGCGCGCTGAGAAAGCTCTCCCCGTTCCTCGACGAATCCGAACTGCTTCGCGTGGGAGGCCGACTCTGCAACTCTCTCCTGCCGGCAAACGAGATGCACCTCGTCATCTTGTGCGGGCGCAGCCCCCTAGCAAAACTGACAATCGACTGGGCCCATCGCCGCAGCCTACACGCCGGGTTTCGGACCACGTACTCCTACGCCATCCAGCGAGCCTGGATTGTCTGCACCATCACCAACGCCCGGCCGGAGACGCAAGCAATGACCCTGCTGCCCGTATCCCGGATCACGCCGTCAGCCGCCTTTCTCCGCACGGGGGTCAACTATGCCGGGCCGGGGAATACGGTCCACCAAAGGATACGTTGCGCTGTTCGTCTGCATGACCACCAAGGCCAGCCTCTCACAGCAAGGCATCACTTTGGCGGAAACTGGGAAGGTGGCCACTCGACAGAATCACATCCACCCGGGACAACGCGGCCTCGTCTGAGTGGCTACCATCCGCACCGCCAATGGCTCCTGTACCCGACCCGTGGCGAAGCTGATCCAGCTCCCTGTCCATCACGAAGACCAGCAGACGCCCGACGCGGACCAAGAACCCGACAACCACTGATGCGATGCAGCCGAACCACCGTCCACCATCGTAGCCCCGCTCTCAACGCGGGCCACTGGTCACGATCTTCTCACCCGACCTCTGTCCCACTCGATGCTGACCATCTCACGGCGGGCGGCAATTATTCTGTTCACAGAACGGGGCGGACGGGATGTTGGATTTGAATGGCTCTTTAATAATGGCTCTTTCCTTGTGTTGTCCGTAGATGTGTTATGTGTCTCTGTTGTAATATACCGTTCTCGATACACTTGATGCACTGCTGGTAAGGTAGGTCTCATAGAATAATCAGTAGACTCTATGAATATGCTAATTTTTTTGTTAAGAATGTTGCATTGGTTTGTATTGCTAGCAACGTGATTAGTGTCAAGCTTTGTCTTGTATTTGCTATTTGAAAATTCACAATTTAGACACTTAATCGTGTCGTTTGTGCAGGTACCGGACTCGTGCTTTTCTGCGCACTTGAGGTATGCTTTGTTAATGCATTTGTTACCACTGTACTCAAATCTTCCACAATTGTAACATGGCTTTATATTTATTGAGTTATATCCTTTGCAGTTCTGGTAGCCAACAAAAATCCAACTTTTGTTCTCCTTGATAAATTTGTATATGTCGGCGGGAACCTACATTAGTACTGTAGTCAGGCTACTAAAACTACTTTTGTACATATGTAATACTTGCCCCTTGTTTATGAAACTTCCAAAGTTGCTCATGTTTATATCGTCCTCTATGTCTTCCACTTCCATGTTACTATATTTGTCGATTCCGACAATTTTAATTTTATGATGTTTCAAAGTGTCTTTCTTAACCTCACATATACCTTGTAGGTTATGTTTTAATACAGATTCAGTTAGCATAGCACTTTCACTGTTTAAGCAATTAATAATTAGTTCTTCTTTTCTATTTACGTATAATTTTTTTGTTTGAATTTTATTTCTGTAGTTGAAGCTTCATGTAATAATTATTATCTTGTTAATTCTTCTGTTTTACACAGTTTTATTTCAGCAATCAGGAATCTTGTTGCTTCGTTTAAACTTTCCTCATCTACCTTTTAGTTTAGGTTTATGTCGCTGTGTTCTGAGTACACTATTAAGTTTTCACTTATAATTTTGATGTCAGTTGTTTGTTGTGCCAAACAACTGAAATGATATGCTGCGTCACATATGATGCAAATCAATGTTGTTGTAGTTTTCTGGCTGTGACAGGCGAAATTTGAGATATACTTATCGGGAGGCATCCGCACTCCCGCCATGTTAAAAAAAAATGCTACTTAGGTCACGAGTGTCGAATAGAATTTTATAGATAATGAGCTAAAATTATCTTTGCTGGGGGCAACTTTTTGTATACTCGTAAAATCAACGTTTTACATTTATGCAGATAAATTTTCTAAATGATGAGTTTTTTATCGTGCCAATTAAAAGTGATGCCCGAAATAGCTAAGGGTATCCATACTGGGTGCATCTACCTTATGCCTATCAATTATTGATGTTTTTTGACCTTTTCGATTGCCATTGCCTAATAAGGTGATAGGCCGCATTTTTATTATCCATGTTTATAGTTATTAATATTTTAATTTTAATGATTAACTAGAATCGATTTTATTTAGATAAAACTCAGTAAAAGTATTTTAAATGCAGGTACCCGGTGGCAAGTAACACGGCTGAGTTTAGCGAAATGAAATCTTGGAGATAGTTGAATTTTTCAGCTGCTCGAGTAACTTCAGCTGCTTGAGCTACTCGAGATTTTCGAGCTGTTTGAGTCTTTCGAGATGTGAAAAACTCGAGTAACTTTTCAAAAATGTAAAACTAGCGGGCGAAAATTACGCTATTCTTATGGGCTCATGGCAAATTTTCAACTTGTTTATTTTTATTAAATTATGTACAAAATTAATACCAAATTTAAGTACGTTATTAAAAATATTATTAACATTAATAATCCATTTGTTTTTTGACGTTATATTGTTAAATTTATCGTTACAAATCATTTTTGAGTGTCCAAGCATAGGTCCGTATTACATTTTTGTCCGAGTTTTACCTTATATTATAAAGATATCTCGCCGCTGCTACCGCCGCCGCGTCAAGAATGCAGAATGCTATGCATATGATCACCCAGTATATTATCACTCTGTACATAATCACTCTGTACATTATCACCCTGTAAATGATCGCCCTGTATATGGTCACTGTATACTCTGTGAATTACATCTAAATATATTTCTAACCGAGCAAAATTATACGATTCAAACCTCATAAATCGTGCATAGAAACCGCCTTAGTAACGATATCAACGATATCGCTTATGTTATTATTTATGTTTGATTTCGATGGAAACTTGTGCCTCACATCACAGTTTTATCAAATAAATAATAAACTTTTTCAGCAGAAATCTGAAATCTTGACTATAGCCTTTATAGG
Organism: Trichomalopsis sarcophagae; assembly: GCA_024372645.1. Classification (NCBI taxonomy): domain Eukaryota; kingdom Metazoa; phylum Arthropoda; class Insecta; order Hymenoptera; family Pteromalidae; genus Trichomalopsis; species Trichomalopsis sarcophagae. The sequence goes on along the minus strand of QLSS01000818.1, from coordinate 14,522 downwards.
ACTGTAACATATACGTCTTAATCTAGGTCTTAACATATATTACAAGTATACTATAATACATTTAGCTTTAAAGTTTATGGAAAGTTAAAATTCAATCGAAACACCTTGCTTTAAAAAAGATTTTGATTAGTTTTCATTTACGGAGTCTTAAAATCGTGCGTAATTTAGAACAGAAAATTATTGAGGAGGGTAATTGCTTACTCAGATTGTGACGGTTCTCTTTTTCCCCGGTGTTAAACAATCAGTCGAATCCAGGATTCGGTTAGGGGAAAGGTTTATTAAAGACTATATTTGTATAGTTTAACAAAAATAAATATGTATTTGGTGTCTAAATTAACAATGTGGGTGAGTGATATTAAATCCCACCTATAACAGAAATCAAATATCGCGATCGTTAGGAAGATTTCGCCTGTGCAATCTAAGTAATTTAAATCAGCGCGGTTTAATACTTTCGAGGCGACTACATAGCTACGGTGCGATTAAAATTATGCGGATGCGGCATCGGTGATTCGGTACGATGTCAGATTTATGGAGCGGTGATGGGGATTTAAGGTTGGACCGGATTCGGTTGCGACAGAGTCGTGTGCACACACGGTCAGTCGGATCGATATCACGGAGTTTTGAGGATCGGGATAATCCGGAGGATCGGGTTACGGGATTGAGAACTAGCCGTCAAGTGTGGCTTATAAAGCCTCGCGGCGTTTATGTGTGCGCTGTTGTGCGTGTACGTTGAGCCGGTGTGTTCGCGGCTAACTTCACGCCGAGCCTGTAATGTCCGCCTTCGCGTATGTTTATCAACGAGACTCATGTCTCATTGCAAGATCATTACCATATTTCCTATATAATGATCCAGAAAAACATCGAACCGTTAGCTTAAGAATTGCATCAAATGTTATAAATAATTGGGAATTTTATAAGCCATTATTAGTCGGAAATGAATCGCATAGGATAAGCATAAAAGATAAAGATTCATATGAACATTATATGTCAACTAATGGCACATTTGGTGGAGAGGTCAAAATTCAATTTTGTGTTGATGTATATTAAACTAATGTACAAATTCAAAATAGAAATTTTGTCGTTATACGAGATTTTTAAGAAAATTTGGCTAATTGCAACTATAAAATGACAGTTATGCTGTCTGGCAAAATTATTAATGGTTATTAGGATGCGTTTAGAATCATTTAAACACAAAGCGGATTTTCATCTTATATACAAAATAAGATGTGTTCTTCTGTATACTTTTTATATTTATGATATTGCTCATTTATTGCACAAGATGATTTGGATTAGTTTTAGCATATTCCGATTAGATGTGAGAGAATCATGAAACACAAAGCAGATTTTCACATTGAAGTTATAGTGACATTAATTCTTCTTGTATTCTTCTTGTAGTAATGATTTTTGTCAGTGTGCTGATTTTTAACACTTGATATTTTTAAAACTGATTTCACTACATTCATTAGCGTATATTGATGAAAATACAGAAAAACTTTTGTAAGCTATACACATTAGGCAAATTTTTCAAGGATTGCATAACTTTTAGAAGAGAAATCATAATTATAATACAAAGATACAGAATGGTGAGGATAGGTACAAAACTTATAGTTGCCAAAATTTTACCTTGTAAAGGTGTTTTTTGAACTGATTTCATAACCTTTTAATGAGTTTCAAATAAACTTATGAAGAAATGTTTAAAGAAAAATTCACACATTTTCAATAATAATAGAACGTACCTAGATACATAAGAAAAGCTTTGTCGCTAATTTTTTTACCACTTCAACGAGTAGTAACTGCATAATACTGCATTTTTGGGCTTTTTTTGAGGTTATGGATGGATGGTGGTCCCATAACAGTCTATAATGGACCAACACTAATGGTGTATTCGTCTTCAGCGGGAAAAAAAAACACGCGACTAAGCTTCTTCCCTAATTTTCTGACCACTTTTGCGAGTCTCAGCCACGATATAATGCATTTTTGGACTCTTTTTTGAGGTTATGAACGAAAGGTGAACCGATGGGCCAAAACTAAGGGTGGATTCGTGTTCAACGGGAAAAAAATACACGCGGCTAAGCTTCTTCCCTAATTTTCTGACCAATTTTGCGAGTCTCAGCCATGTAATAATGCATTATTGGACTGTTTTTTGAGGTTATGGACGAAAGGTGACCCCATAGGCCAAAACTAAGGTTGGATTCGTGTTCAGCGGGAACAAATACATGCGAATAAGTTTTGTTATTAATTTGTTCTCTGCCCCTGCAAGTTTTAAGGACATATAACTGCTATTCCGTAGTCATATTCGTGTACTGTCGGAGGTGCACCGGTCCACCATTTTGAATTTCGCAAAAAGGCCACTCAGTAATGGAAACTAGATAAAATAAGCTAAATTTTAAGCCCGGGCTAGAACCGTTTCGAGCCTCTGATTTTTGGACAGAGGGGGGTGGTCGGTTTCAAAAAGAATGACCCATATATATATATATATATATATATATATATATATATATATATATAT
>QLSS01000818.1:0-11913 GCA_024372645.1 Trichomalopsis sarcophagae | reverse complement strand
CCACAGTGCCCCCCCCCCACCAAATAACGTAAAAATCATTCATTAAAAAAGAACAATAATGTTCGTAATTAATAATTAATTTATACAATAAATTGTGTGTACACACAAATCAAGAAGACTGTAGAGAAGGAGAGTCAACGAAATGGGAGTTTGGAGTCAGAAAATACTGAAAACTTTGTCAGACACCTGCCGCCGCGTGGTGGCGCTTCAAACAGAAGTCTTCTGGTGACGTCACTCGCGCATGCGTAGATGCGGCTAACTGGGAAATTAAATTTTGTTATGAAAATAAATAGTCTCTGTGAACCTTACAAGAATAAAAAATTAACGATAAACAAATTGCCGAATAAATATGTTGACAATCAATGTATTTATTCGTTAGAGACTAGGCACTGGTCATACATTTCGTGGCTATTTTTGGCCCCGATATATTCAAACTTAAGTTTTCTAAACGTATTTTTGGCTGCTAAATCTTAGCTCATTTAGTTAATTTTTGAAGTGAATACTTCTTATAGGCTCGCTAGGTACACATTTTTACCGGGGAGTGAATCGAGAAAAAACCGACCGCCACGCAGTTATACCGAACGGCAGAAAGAATTGAAGTTAATTTAAAACCAACAAAACATAAATTTAAATGATGAATTTCTAAAGCGTCAGATAAAAAACATTAGCACGTGAATTCTGAGTTACGGTGCTTACTATGATCAAATATTCATTTTATATTTAATACTTTTGTACATTCATTTAAATAATACACCAAGTAATAAATAACAAATAGTTTTAAAATTAAAACCACAACCAAAACTGGAGGGTTGGTGAGCGAAGCGAGCAGGGGGGCGAAGTGAACCTTACAAGAATAAAAAATTAACGATAAACAAAAATTGCCGAATAATATATACTAGATTCGACGCCTAACCTAGCCTAAACTTATTAAAAAACCTTATATTACATGTCATACGTGATTAAATCAACTTTTTTTACTCAAACTCACTATATACAATGAATATACGATATTCTGCACACCGATTGTAAATCATTCGTAATACGTGTAAGACATGATTAGACCGTATTTTATTGCTTTTTCAAGTGATTTCCATTGATTTTTATGCAAAAAGAGAACAAAAATAAACCAAACAAACCAAAAAATTATAAGAAGTAAGTACAATTACGTCTTTTATTCGTTATCGGAATGATTTTCATAATCCGAACCATCTAATAACTAAAAAAATATCACTTTTAGCACTTGCAAGCACATTGATTTCTTCTTCAAAGTTAAACAACAGGCGGCAAGCATAAAACAGCGATCCCGCGCGTTCTCAAAGTTTCATCAAAAGTAGGCGGCTTCCTAACATTTATTGTACCTATTTTTTTAAATTTATGTCTTTGTGAACATATAATGAAGAATGTTATATTCATGCATGCCACAAGATGAAATCTGCAATTTTGGTCAAGATAAAAGAATGCTGTGAATAATTTGTGCAGGTATGCACTTTTTTGTATAGATACGTGTTTGTGAATACAAAATAACAAAAATCGTTATGCAATCATTTTCTTTTTATAAAGAATACTTACATGAGTTTATCATTAGAAAAAGATACATTAATATGAACATTAATAGTAACTTGTAATAATTTAGATGTTTTAAACAAACATTACAATAAATTATATACTTTGATCAATGTATTATATATGTTTACAATAATATTAATATATATGTTATACAAATTTATAGTTAAACATATTCCCGCGAGCCGTGCGACTGCACACTCCAAGCTGATGTGAATTTTTAATATTTCAACGTTTTAATGAATTATTTATAGTCATACTTATTGATAAATCTCAAATGAGATCTCTACTATTAGGTATACTGCTCTATTAGGTTTACTTCTAAAATACTCCTATAAAGTTTGTTATAATTGAATATTATTTTTTAAATACCAATACTGTATACGAAAATAGATGCATTGAAGCATTCTGAGCAGTATTTTGATTTTAAATTATTGGACATGAAAATTTTAGATGAGAAACTCATAGTGATTCCACAATCCAAAAAGTGTCATTCTATTATAGAGAACTGAATTTTATTTATTTATTAAATTTAAAAAAGTAACTTTTCGCATGTGTATCAAACGTTATTTTCGTTATTTTCCGATACAGGGAGCGGAAAATGTACTTAAACGCACGCGGAGCGTGTGTAATAGTGCATTTTACGCACACTATATCGAAATATATTTTGAATACTGACTTATTTAGTAATTTAGTTCATTTTTGTTAATATAATTAATACTATCATCAAATAGTTACAAAGAGTTTGAAAACATTTTTTAATATTCAAAATTTATTTCTATTTTATTCTATAATTTTAAAACCGGTCCTGTGACTAGTAGCTATAACTATTTTTATAGTATGTTGGCTGTATTGAACATATTCATTTATACTCAACGGTAATTAATTCTCGTGGAACGTTTTTGAAATTGCGCTTTCGATTGGTTAGAATTTATCAATCTGGCAATCTGATTGAAGCATTTTAAAAACGTTCCAGAAGAATTAACCACCATCGACTGTATATCTAATATTTAACAGTATATTTAATCTCTAAATAAAATTAACTTTTATAAAAGTAAAAGGTTAGGCGTGTTTGATATATTTCGCAACGAAATAACAGATTAAAAAGAACTGAGATCAATCAGCTAAAGTCAAGTTTATTATATATAACCATAATAAAGCAACAAAAATTTGTTTGTTTAATAAAGGGCTTACTTAACTTAAAGTTAAATTATATAATGATCAATTAGAAACGACTCTCAAGATACTTACTACGTAACTTGCCATGGCCGTTTTAATTTGTTTATTGGTGAACAACTAACATTTTTTTTTCATGTATTAGAACGTCATAAAAATACCATAAGAACAATGAAAAAGTCATGGCATGTTACGTTGTAAATATCTTGAGAGTTGTTCCTAATTGATCATTATATAACTTTAAGTTAAGTAAGCCTTTTATTGACCAAAAAAATTGTTACTTCATTATGATTAAATATAATAAACTTGACTTTGGTTGATTGATCTCTAACTCTAACTATTTCTACACCTAGACACAATAAACCACGAAGCGCACCACCTAGACCTCGTCATCGGTCACCCTGTATACTTAGACACCGCCCTCGAATTATTTCTACACATAGACACTAAAAACTACATGTGAGCAAGCATGCAGAAAACCGATGAGAAAGCAATATCCATCTGTATATAGCTGTGCGGCCAACTTCACGGTTTTAACACTTGTTGCAGCTAACTTAACGGTCCTAACATTTTTTGATTTGATTTGAGCATTTTGTGAATGACACACTTGTGTATTATATCAAAGGTAGCTATTTTTATCAATTTTTTTGTTGAAAATCATAGTTTGGCATAATAAAACATGATATTTGTCAAAATATATTAGAGGCAACAAAGAAACGCATTTATTTCTTTGTAATGAAAAATGCGAACCCCAACATAGAAGTAATAGTAGCGCAGGCGCCGCGGCTTCGTCTGCTTCTCAAACTCGCCTTTGTGGCTTTACCGAGCCACTTGATAAAGAAACGTTAAATAATTAAATATCTTTACAATTAATCTGTAAATCGCGAGCAAAGCAAACTTTTTTTGCTAGTATTGTGTATTAATAATTTCAATATTACTAAATACTCATATAGATCTAACTAACATGCATTAGTTTAGACTTATAAGAGTTAACTGTCTATAATATAAAAATTTCATAATTATAAATATACATTTTTTCCTTTAATTCTCTGTGGATTAAGCCTACTGGGGATACGAGGTCTTTGTTGACAATTCCTACACTGAAAAAAGTTTCGGGCACCCGCGGCACAAGTCCGTGATCTTACTCCACGAAACGACGTATAGTTCCGTGCCGTTGATTTTCGGAGTCGAGGGGCCTGAAAATCGTACTACAACAAAGTAGATGCGCGGCGGACACGTATTGAATGCGCAGAAGGTTAAAAGTGAGGTTGTCTAGTCACGCCTTTCTTCCTTCTTTATTCCGATTTCTTATGCGCAACGTTGTGCGTGTCTACGCGCGCTCTATTTTGCTCTTCGAAGAGTTCTTCTCCCCTCCCATTGTTTACTGAACATCAGCACAGCGATTTCGGGCCGCTGGAGCTCGAAATTCGTGGCTCCGCTGTATGAAAATCGGGAGGGGGGGCACTGGTTGCTGGTGTGGATAGTGGTAGTGTGGATGCCAGGAACTTTTTTCAGTGTATTTATAGAATGTTAACGGGTGTTTGATTTTAATAAAGGGCTTTAATATAGTTATCAACACAAAAAATGCATCTTTTTATTCATCTTGCAGGTGGTGTGGAAAAAATAGCACAATATTACTAAAGAAAAGTTATGAATTGTCTATGTAACAATTAAATAATCAAATTTTATATTTTAAAATATTTTAAATAAACTCAAGCATTAGCATCTGCTTTTTAAATACAAAATTCAGAATTAATATATAGGGGTTGGCAAGCGCAGCGAGCAGGTTATGCACAATTAGGAACCCCCCTAGTTGTGCATAACATTGCATTCACCAAATTAGGCATTTTAAACGCATTTTTCTTTTTAATTAAAGCTTTTTCCCTGTACTTTCATCCTACCGTTTTACATTTTCTGTTTGCACCTTCAGAGATTACGTACATACCGTTGAACAATGGTTTGTATTTGAGTGGCCGAGAAAACATTGTCAAGAGGCAATTTTTTAGTGTCGAGACGTAGTTTTGCATTGCTTTAAACATGTACAATTAGAAAATAGGGTTTTTCTTCACCGTATTTGGAGTCAAGAAAGTGAATTTTTCCCGTATAATTATCTATATACGTACAAACACAAATACAGTTACATATGCGTAAATGCGCCAGACACTTGCTCTCGCATATCTGTATATAAAAGTGACTTACCAATATCAGCTCCTCTACTTAACAGTAACTCAACTAGTTCTTCATGACCTCCAGCACAAGCAAGCGTTAATGCAGTGTCGTGATTACTGTCAGTTTCCGAATCCACATCCATGCATGAAAAAGGCGCAGGTATTTGATTCGAAGAGAAACTTCCAGTCGAATTTCCAGTAGTATATTGATTGGAAACTAGAATAGTTAAAAGTTAAAACATTAAATAACAGTATTGAAAATTATAATGATGTTAATTTATTCTCTAAGAAATAGTATATTGTACAATTAAGGGGTAAAATTAGCTTTTTCTAGCGAAGTGATGTTGAGCACAAGTGGGAATCGAGGGCGCCATAGGCGCCCGAGGCGGACATGAGTGCTCAAAACATCACCCGACTCTGCAAAAGTTTTATGATAAGTGCACGAATAGGCCACTTATCATGCATATCAAAGGAATGAGAAATTCGAGGATTTTTCAAAGTAAAACAAATTTGTATTGAAAATTTCAAAAATTTTGAAAATTTTGAAAAAACAGGGGCTAAAATGGCAAGCAAGGATGATGCCTACGTCGTCCTCAATTACTATTTAGGTACCAACATCATCCCACCTATTAATAAAAAAAAAACGCTGCTAGTCATTGGCACTTAAATTTTATATTACGTTTAAATTTGCATAAATATAGAGTTATAAGTAATCAAAGTAATGCATGAGTAACAAGTTTTTTCACTAAAAAACAAAATATTATAATAAATTATAGGAACATTAGTCGAGTTTAATGTATTTTTGAAAGGTTTAAGTTATTTTTGAAAGGTATGCCTGTTCAAGATCTTAAATTTTGAGAATAAACAGTGTCATAGTCTATTATATCAAAACTAATTGTGCTCGTATAGGCCAACAGTTATTTTAACATTTTTGTAATTTTAAAACGAGCAATAGACTCACAATGTATAGATATACTGAGTTTAATATATCCCGTGAGTATCATTACTTATTTTGATTTTTTCAAATTATAGTTTTTGCCGCAATTTTATATAGAAAAAGGTACAATGATGATGTTAAAAACATATATCACCTTATTAAAAGAAATATGAAAAATTTAGTACGGTACAATGTCTATATCAGACAAAAAGAGGACCAGGTCAACCAGCAGCATCCGCTCGGGAAGGCCGAAGCAGCCAGCTCTGTGCCCGCACAAACATCAGGAGTAAAAACTACAGCGACTCGCGTTCGTTGTGACAGATGCCATCTAAGTCAAGTGCCCGCAAATTTGCGTTTACTGCAAATTTTTCTATTACTATCTTTATAGTGAGATTAGAAATGTCGATTTAAGTGTGTCTGTCTCTTGAAACTTTTATCACATGAATTACACCGTTTAATTTTGCTAAGATTGTGCTCCTTTTTGTGTCTTTCTAAATGCTTTCTATTTTTAATAACGAAGTAACATATGTTGTATTCCTCAAATTTTCGTTGATGTCTTTTTTAAAGATTAATTAAACATTCTTCGTTTGTAAAAGACAGATTACAATACTGGCACTTGATAGAATATAAGTTACTAAAAAAATTAAATTATTATATACATATATATTTTTTTTTTCTTCAGAAAATATTAATTCGTAATGCTACAGTTGTTCCTGCAAAGAAGTATACTAAGAGTAATCAATCTTTTGAAATTAATTTACAGACATTTTCTACAATCGTATCCTATGGAGAATTTAAGTGGAAAGATTCTCAAATCTCACATATTACATTTGATGAAATTCTAACAACGAAAGGTCACGTGAGTAAGTAAACATATATATTGAAAAATATTTCTTAAAATGTTTCTATCCCCTGGTAGAAAATTAACCATTTTGGTTGATTAACGAATTAATCAAATGAAAGCATTTTTTCCTAAAATGAATATAATTTCCTAAAATGTTTTTTTTTAAATTGCTTATAAATGGTCTAACTTTATGGTAATTAGTTAAAGCATCTACATTATAACATGTTTATGGAGAACACTTTTTATTTATACCTGATAATAAAAAAAAAAAAATATAACCATGGTGTGATGTTTTTAATTACGAATTTGAGCAACGGTTAGCCAACTGATGCTGAGTTTTTCTACCAGGGTCAGTAAATTTTAAATAAAGATTTCTATTTTTAATTCATTCTTCAATATATTAAAAAAAATCGTTATAGAGCTTACAGCGTACAACTACAATGGATTTGTTTTACGTAATAAAAATAACACAAATTAATATTACGGATCGATTACAAATCAAAAAAATAAATCGGATATTTTATTACTTAAATCTAAAGCTGATGAAGAACTTAATTTCAAATTGGGAGTTATAAATTTATTATTATATATTTAATTTTTAGGAAATAGTTTATTATTGAAAGTAAATAACAAAGATCAAATAAAAGTTATTAATGACGTTCCATTACATCTTATTAATCTTTTACAAATATCTGAAATATTCATCAATAAGGTAAACTATTTATACAAAACATGTATAAATACGTTAAAAATTAATTCTAATGTTATTTTTAATATTATTTTACATATTTTACTCTTTGGGATAACAAGAATCAAGATAAACTAAAAAATTAATTGAACACCTCGTCATCTATTCCTGTAAAATTTATATATCAGTTCAACATCATCTCTTCTATCATATCGAATTTTTTAATTTATAAAGAGAAGAAGATCAAGAAAGAGAATAATGGAACATATTTGGACGGATTTACTTTGTATAAACGATTTTATATATCAAAAATTTACTGTATATTGCTTCCTTCCTAAGGAAGCTTTGTAATAGTAATTATTGGAGTTTCTGTAAAAACATGTAAGTCGAAAAATAGAATTTTTAGAAAATGTCCGTATGGATGTATGTGTGTGTGTTGGTTCGTATCGCCTCTAGCTCAGCTTCTACTCGGTGGATTTCCATCCACCAAGTCTCATTTTATTTGTTTTTACGAATACTCAGCTGGATAACAGTCCGTTTTTACATTTTTTTGATCCGTTTTTTTTTTTTATATCGATTTTTTAGTTTTGAGATTTCAGTTTTTTCTAATAAAGTTATTAGAAAAATTAATGAAAGTAAATTGCTTAATATGTACCTGGAAGAGAATAAAATTACCTATATTTTTACCGCAGAAAATTTATATCATCGTTCGTCGTTTTTTTATTACACACCATAAAGAGCAAATTTTTAAAATTGTTTTAACTTGAAAACTAAATTTTGAATCTTTTTAAAAAAAATCATGATTATTGAAAGTTATTAGAACTATAATTCACTTTATTTTTAAGTCATTTTATGGGGTAGATCCTCAGAAAAACATCAAAAACTGAAAAAAGTCGTTTTTCTACGTGATGCGAACTGGACTAAAAAGGCACTGGAGTAAAAAGGCACTAATCAAGTTTAAATTTTGGATTTAGATAGAGTTATATAGCACTTCGATCCCTATGTTTGAGTTGTTTACAAAACCGGTTAGTTTCGAAGATATTAAGCTTCAACATTTTTTTTTCTCACCCTGTATACTATGAATCGTTTTTTTACATGACGCGATAAGTGGAGTAAAAAAGCAATAATCAATTAAAAATTTTGGATTTAGTTAGTATTATATAGCATCTTGATCCCTTTCTTTGGGTTGTTTATGATACCAATTAGTTTCAAAGATATTAAGATTCAAAATTTTGTTTCTCACCCTGTATACTTTGCATAATTGAAAACTGTATCGCTTATATCTCCTGCGTCCACACCTGGGTCCAGATTCTATAAGGAGTTAGTGGGAGTGAGGAGAATGAGACTGGCTTGGTGAAAATCATAGCTCTGTGAGAGCCGCCTATTGAATTTATACATACTGTTCTCAATTGTCATCGTTCTCACCGAAGTAGTATCTTACTGTCACTCCCACAAACTGCTTCTGGAATACGATCCCAGTGACGGGTGGGTTAAGTAATTTTAACTTCAACGTGCGAGTAAATGGCAATTGGCGTTCGCGGCTATTACCTCAGACATACTGCTATCTTGCGTCAGTATTCGCAAGCGGCGGCAGCAACGCCGGCGGTGCGGTGTGTATACGGCTGCCCTCCGGTACTCGAAGCCATCGAAGGTATGATCTTCGAATATACCGAGGATATACCGGGGGTATACCGGAGGTATACCAGGGGCCGTATTCCATAGGGAGTTAGTGAGAGTGAGAATGAGTCTGGCTTGGTGAAAACCATAGCACTGTGAGAGCCGCATATTAAATCTACACATAGCTCTCATTGTCATCGTTCTCGCCAAAGTAGTGTCTCACTGTCACTCTCACTAACAGCTTGTGGAAAACGCGCCGAGATATTTACCGCTTGGTGGTGAGGAAACGATATCATTTAAATGTAATTAAAACAAATATTACGTTAAATTAAAGTGTTAATAAATAAGATGTTAGATAAAAAAGGGAGGGTAGATGTCTGTTAGAGATCAGTATAACACTTAGCTATGTCAGCTATGCCAAAGAATGATAGGGAGAGAGAAATTTATGTATATGTAATTGATATATATGTATAGGTAATTGATTCGAAATAATTTTATCCACCAAACAAAAAAAAAAAAAAAAAATTGATAGAACTATATATAAAGTAAAAATAATTCTGGTATTAAGCAAGACATAATGTTGAAGGAAGCTACATGCCAAAGAATTGCCAGCGGTTTTTTTAGTCATCAAAATTTTGTGAACAAATATTGTGTTATTAAACATGGCATTTTGTGCTAAAGCGGTTGTGTATCTCAAGAGTCCAAGTTTGCACCGAAGTGTCATCATTTTACAATAAATTTACTGTTGTCAGGAAGTGCATTATCTTACTGTATTGCACATTATTTTTATATTCTTATTTGTTGTCGGGAAGTATAATAACGTACTATTTTAGTATTTTTATATTTTTATTTTAGTTACATGTTTATAACTATTTTATCTTAAATTATTTTTGTTAATTCAAGTTCCATTAGTTCAGTTAATATACGCAGACATCGTATAATTACAACTAAAGAATAAAAAATGCCTAAAATGTACGGCTAAATTTGGATCTAATATTATTACTATAAAAATTCATAATGATCATATTGTAATATCTAATCATATAAAACTTAGTACTCGACTACCCGACGATATGAAGGCAAAATATGCATTTAAATTATCGCCTTGCGATAATGTAAATAACTTTAAAATTACTTTTTTTAAACTAATACTACGCACATGTAGCATAAGGCATTGACTCCTTTAGTCACTAATTTACAACTACTTATAATACTTTATTGAACTAATCTCTGACGCGCTCTTCTTATAATCATGTACTAAAATGTATTAAATAGAATTCTATATAATAACTACATGATTATGCTTGAGTTATATTTTATTATAAGCAAATTTTATCTATAGATAAGCGCATCAATTCGTTAATAACTAAAATACATTTTACTACATAATTATGAGAAGAATGCCTTATGCACCTAAACGACTAATGAAGTCAATACCTTACACAAGAATAGCCCGTTAGCAATAGCGCGCAAAAATAAAGTTAAAATTATTAAAGTTAAAGTTACTAATTCGTACAGTTGATGTCGCTAGCGGCGTTATAGGGCTAGATTCAGATAATATAATCAGGCCTACATTCATAAGCATAAACAAAACCAATTTCAAGATTCAAGACCTGCAAGTGATCTCATTCACGTGCAGTTATCGACTTATCAAAGTAATTAGATTTCAAACTCACGTAATTAAAAAAACTGTATTTTATTCATTTCAATAATTAATATTAATTAATTTATGGATGGAAAACATTCCTGATCATCGCAATGTCAACGACAGACATAACCCAGAGCCGTCGCAGCCGCAATCAAGAGTTGGGCGGGCTAGAGACGCGGTTCCTCGGCGTCGAGAAGGCGCAATTGTTCGCAAGATAACTCCGATGAGGAAGAACATGATCCGGAGCCACCAAGAGCTTTACGAGAAAGAGGTGTAAACCCTCGTCAAGGAGGCGCAAACAATCAACAAGCGGGAAATCCTCAGCCACGATAAAACATATATGCAGTTATTTAATAGTAAATTAAAAGAGTCCAAAAATAACGTGATTTTGTAATGGAATCACCGATTCCATTACGCACCTATGACGCCAATTTTAGTAGGTCACACAAACTTTACACGAAACGAGAAAAACACATACGCGAGACACTCGCGAGCATCGTTATCGCAGCAGCCGCAAGAAGCAGCATTTTCCACCACAACGTATTCCTACAAAAATAGAATTAGAGGCGTAGCGACAAAACGCGCTCTAAGACGAAGATCACCCGAAAGAATGGCTAACGCCAAGAAAAAAATTACGGCGACGAAACAAAAAGATGTCACCAAACTAGTCGCGATATTCCTCACAAAAAGCGACGGAAATCAAAATAGCTATGCGAAGAACAAGCATCAGCCGAGCACGCTCTCCCGCAAACGAATCGAGAAAAGATACACATAACAGTACGCAGGCGACGAAAAGCAGCAGGAGAGCTTTCACAAGACGCTTTTCCTAAAAACTGAAAGTAATAAAATTTTTACGAGATCACGCGAAGTCGAGAGGAAAGTCGTGAGAATATTAGGCACTCCTAATATGGAAAATCAACGCTACAGATTCTCCAGTACATAAAGACCGGGAGCAAAAGGGTGCTCGTAGTCAGTTTTCCTGAAGTCGCTTTACAAGCCGAATCGCTACCAGTCGCCAGACCAATAAATTCGAACCAGTTAAAATCGAATCGCTACCAGTTTGTCCAAGTGTATAAGTGCAGTGATTAGTAAAACATACCATCATCTTCCGTCACTAAGAGGAGAAACAACACATCAAGGCGCCCATCGGTCTGCACCTGCTCGAAGGAGGAACGAGCCGAAGAAATCCGAGACGCACACCAGCTTGACCTCACTGAACCACCGACGCACAGTGTCGCATTTTGGTTTTTCTTGTTTTAAAATCAAATAACT
>QLSS01000817.1:16754-29819 GCA_024372645.1 Trichomalopsis sarcophagae | reverse complement strand
CGTTATCCGGCTCCCTTTCCCGGAAGACAGTGACCGCGTCTGCGGTAGCCAAAAGGGATTTCCTTTATTACAATACAGATCAAATAATATTACGATAGGAACTCGGCACACGTAAGTATATTGGTGAGTTGCGCTCATTCGGACGTAACAGAAGATCACCATAGAATATGATTTCGAGTCCCGTTAAGTTGGAGAGATAAGATTCATTTACTTATTCTACAGCCCTGGTAAAATCGTTACCAGGTTTTCGAGTAGAAACAGGCTAAAATTTCTCAATATTGGTAGATTCCGGCGAACGGAGCTCGCAAGGAACCCGGTACTGACGACATGAATTTAGTATGCCGCTCTAGGTGAAAACACGAGAAGGAGTAATAAATGTTTTCTTAACATATGAAGAGACCTTTTACGCGGGATATTCACTGATCGAAAAGTGTACCGTTGAATATTCGGTGGCGCCACTGTCTTAACGTGATCGCGCTACACACGTATATGACTTGAACGTTACCCGAATGTCGAGAGGCGCATTCGCTGATTTTTCCAGTCACTAGGTCGTCACATGTGTAGCGTTTCGCGCTCGCGCCGTGTTTTGCTAGAGATAATAATTGTTTATAGTGTAGATTACTAATACTGTGACTATCAATGAGATACAGAGATGGATTTTCAAGTGCAATTTTAAAATGCATATTATTTATCTGGTAGAAAATTAACGTGGCAAACCTGCTAAAATATTAAGAAAATATTAAGAGTTAACTCATTTAGCTAAAATTTAACAAAAAATTAAAATAAAACTTTGCTGAGAAATCGCTTAGTAGTGAAAACGTTGTAATCAGAAACATTACAATACATTAATAAATGGGTTACTTGCATATAACTACACATGATTTTATAGTTATATTACAATTTTTTTACAATGCAATAGAATTGTAACAAATATAATAAGCCACGATACTAGTTTCCAAAAAAAGGCTTTATTGCGCTCCGGGTAAATTATTACCTAGTTGAGCGAACATTATTTCTTCCGGTATCACTAAACAGCTCAGCCCGAGGTCTTAAATAAAAAAAATTGTCGAAAATGACCGTCCCTCTAAAAAAAGCGAGCTATTTGAAGTACGGTGAAATTCTTCAAAAATGCGTTCGAAACGAACATTTTCGGTTTTTCATCGGATTTTCTCACTTTTCACGATTTTTACCTTATTTTTAATTACTTATAATAAAAATTTATAATAAAAAAATCCGACGAAAAATCGGAAATTTTCGTTATTTATAACGTCTTATGTAAAGAAATATATATTATGATAATTTACTGATAATACCTGAAAAATATTTCGCCAGGAGAAAGTAAAGTTACAAAATGTAAATAGATAATGTCCAGGTGTTCAGGATCGCCGATGACGGGATACAAAATAAAAATTTCTTTCGTCAGAGAATTTTGTGCGGAATGCAATAAAGGCCAAGTAGAATTCGGCATTAAGTATCATTTTTAAGGATGTTTACAAAAACTAAATATTAAACAAAAGAAATTTTTGAGGATAAGCGAGCAGAGTTCCAACGACTGCGGAGAGAACACGATGGGACTATGTTTCCCCCTCTCCCCGTCCAACTGAGGCCGATGTCGCCGCCGCAGCCGCGACGTCGTCGCTCACTTCTCTGTATTCTCCCATACGAGACAGATGCGTTCGCGAGTCTTTGTGCTTCAGTAATTCTATTGTTTCGTCATCTTGATTCTTTTTGTAATTAATATTTGTTAAGTAAGCTCGAGGTAAGATTGAATAAAGAAAGTGTTTATAGGAAAATAAAGTGTAGTTTATTTTCCCAAGTCACGCAAGGTCTAGTCTAAGCTCAACAGAAATTCACATGGAAATTGATGAAAGATTACAGATTGCCTAAGGCTTATAACTTTAGAATTCCATCAAGTGGAACAAAAACTGGCCTAGGTGCCATGATCAATATCGGCTTGTAACGCCCCGTACAAGCTCCGCAAAAAACTATTCAGAAAAAAAAAAACTAAAATTTATTAAGCGCTACGGCTGACTCCATAACTCCAGCAGCACCACGAGCCAGCGAGTGGCGGTAACAGCCGCAAGAGAAGGAGAAGCGGCGAGTGCAGCGGCGCAAGATAAGGAGGAGCGGCGGCGGCTGCGTAGCGCGAGCACATTAGAAATTATTTGTATGAATGGGGTTTGTATATAGGTGTGAATGTCTGTGTGAAAGTATGAATGTGTATTTTCGGCGGCACGATCCCCGCTCGCGCCGAGGCCTATAAAAGGACCCGCACGGCCAGTATGAGCTCACTAGCTCCAGCGCAACTTAGGCGCCTAGTCTCTTCTCAAGAGCAACTTACGCCTTGAGAAGATAAATAACTTAGAAAATTTTCTATTTTTTATAATAGTTAGTAAATATTAAAATAGTATCTGCACTTATAAAAATGTACATTCTATACTGTAAATTTTAGAAGAAAGTAATATTCGAAATATTTATTTAGAATTATTTTACATCAGACTATGCATTTTTCGAATTGCATACGTTCGCTTTTAGCAACAGTTTTAGTGGGATAGTTCTACATAAATGTATATAAATGCATAGTTTGTTTGCAGCTTGTAGTATAGTTAAAGTTTTACAGACAACAAACTGATAACACGATCTATTTATTTATTATTTGGCATTAAACTGTATATTTTTCGATTCATACAGTTCGCTTCTTGTGCATAATTTATGAATGGATCAAATGTCTATTTGTTTATTTTAATTTTATTTTATATTTTATTGTAATAGTCGGTCGGTGTGAAGCTACGATTGTTGAAGTAAGATATATTATTTAGCAGATTTATAATAATCGGTCAGTGTGAAGCTACGATTGTTATAACGATGCGTTGCAAATTTAATAAATTTTAAAAATAATAAAATAGTAAAAATAAATGTTGAGGCTGTAAACAAATGAAATGTATAATTTTCATTAGTTAATTCAATAATACATTCATTTATTTATAATTTTCTTAAGACTAATGCGCATAAAGGCTTTATTATTAAGTTTAGTTATAGTTATTTGGTATCGGTTTGTAGAGAATTATACAAGCATTAAAATTTTAACATTGATTATTTCACACAAAATTTCATTTAACTTTTATTTACAATAAACAGAATGCTTGGAAAATTCGACACAAATTGGCGCTTGCATCGGCAGCGGTATTTGCGTGAACCACAGTTGTAAAGGAGAAAGCGTAGGCGGATCGAAGGGCCTGACCTACGATACGTAGGAGGAGAGATGCGGAAAATCGGCGTAAGTGAGGGAAAGCTAAAATATAACGGCTTCTCATACTCGCTAATTTTCGGCATCTAGGCGGAACGAGACCCCGACAACTTCGAGGAGGGAGGATTCTAGGCCCTTCGTGCTGCCGAATATTAGTCCAGCACATCACTCCGGTCCCGAGCTCTAAGTCAGTACGGTTGAAAACGCGCTTTTAGATTTGCGCTAAGTACGCATAGTTTTTTTTTTGAGTTGCGCTAAGTACGCATCGTAAGTTTGTACGGATAAAGTTTTGCTCAATATATCGGTTTTCTTAAACCGTGTGTTCGGGGTTTTTATTTGCATAAATCATCATCCTTTCGAGGTCCAGTCAACAGCAGGAATTGAACAGCGAAAGAAAGCAAGTAAATTTGTATTTAACTGTCCTAACTTAACTAAAATCGTACCTAAAGCTATCGCTAGGATAAATGAACCGATAATACCTTGTCATTTATCCCTCTCTCTCACTCTTCTCGAACTTAAATCCGAATAACTCCGGATTATTTTCTAGAAGATCTATTTTCATTTCATTCTTTATTACACAAACATTCAAAGCACCCAGTTATTGCACGAGAGTGTAGGCTAAAGGTGTAAATTATTTTAAATAAGCGCTGTGGCAAAAAGTCCACCATTCCTGCCTACGAAAAAAATTAAGGATTTGGAGATCAGCAAAAAGTATAAAATATCCAAATGTAAGAAAATCCAAACAAAAATCAGTGCAAAGATAGTGCTGGAGTTGGATGCAAGCTTTAATGTATTTCTACCCACCAATGTAAACGCCTTCCTCATAGAAATCCACGCCGACGTGGTGAAGTTGGAGCAGGAAATAAATACTAGAGGTGTTTATCATAGTAACAACATTATTGAATTTGTTTAACAATTTATCTCCACCGCCTATAATATTAAGGCTTTCTTCTCTCAATCGTTAGAGTGTTTATGCTAAATTCTTTTTTACTGTGCAAAGGGGATTATCGTGACGTTTAGTAAGTTTTTTTCTTCTAATATTAAGGATTTTTGTAACATCTTCACATTTCTTCTCAAGGGTTAACATGTTTAGTCGCCAATATCATTATTAATCATAATTATTTTAAGGATTTTTCGTACATATGTTTTAGTTATAATACTATATAATAAATAAAGTATATTTATATAATAAATAAAGATTTTTATAAATAAAAAAAAATTATATATTATGAATAATGGATTTATATTTGTACTATCACCAAATCCTATAATCCTACCCCATCGTCAGTAGCATCAATAAGTGTTCGAAGTCTTTATGTACGTCAATAAATATTATTAGAAGCTTGGTAATCAGGCACTCAGGATGGTTAGATGCTCATTACTCAGACACTTAGCCAGCGTTCAGATGCTGGCTCCTGAATCAATCAGCCATGTTGAAATTTCAACCAATCACGTTTGATAAAACAGGTTGGGGACGGTAAAAACAGGAATCTGCAACTATTAATGTACAGACTGACTCGCCCGATGCTCGCCCCGCAGGAGGGCTGGGTCAGTATCAGCACAGGGGGCATGGGGCGGGAGGGGGGGGGGAGGTCAGTACGTCGAAGCAGGATGCTGACTCGGACGGTAAAACATAAATCGACATGGGGTATGGGTACGACACCTGGAGGTCGGTAAATCTACCTTAGGTCAGAACTGACCCAGCCGGTGAAACAGGAATCTACTGATATGATTTACCATCGGTTGGTATTTGGTGGCGCGGGATCAGCCTGGCGCAGTATCAGCTCAACCCCTACTACTGCCAACACAAAGAAAAAGTAACTGCTAAAAATCAATTCAAAATAATATAGATAATAAAATAAAAAAAAAAAACGTGTGCGTCACGGGACGCCCGACAGAAGGATAACTTCATATGATATTTATAGAAACTATCAAATATAGAACTTGTTTAACGCATTATGGCAATAATAATTTTATAGTTATATTTTTTGTTAATCTAATAATTTATAAATGGATCAGGAATAAGTAAAACGTAATTTAATTTCCTTTTGAATGTAAAATATATATTTTATGTACAATATTTATCATTATTTAACAGTTTAAGTTGACTGGCTGGTATTTAACACAACAATATGATTATCAATATATACGTAAATATCACACTCGGTAATTGAAAAATCAAAATAACTATCTGTTTACTAACACAATTTAATAACACAATGTTCACTTCAAAAGTTTTACTAATGTAGAGATTATGTTTACTGTGCACGCGCGCTAAGAAAAAGGGTCGAGGAAAGAAAGGGAGAGATAGAGAGCGTCTGTAGTGGAGCATATCGACGGCTGACTGGAAGATCACCGTATCATAAAATGAAACAAAAACCTCTGCTGTTTTTCTACTCGAATTTCTACATTATCTATACTTACAGTGTAGTTAATGTCAAATAATAAATCAAATAAGTAATTCTGATGTTTTTCAGAATTTATGACGCAAATTTAAAAAATTTTCACGTCATGTTTAAAATTTGCGCAGTGCTGCCACTACAAAATTTGAGGAAAAAAAAAGCGTCCGAGATACGGCCTTTCCGAATCTGCGGCTCAGATACGGCGTTTCCGAAGCCTCGGCTGAGATACGGCGATCCCGAAGCCACCGCCGGGATACGGCGTTCTCGAAGCCGCGGCTGAGATACGGTGATCTTCCGTAGATATACAGTATGCCAAAGAGAGAGGGCATGTAGACGCGAGCGAGTGAGAGAGAGCGAGAGAGAGAACACGTGCCAGTAGAGAGAGAAGAAAGCGGGCGCAGAGTGGGGTTGTCTCCGCTGAGCCGCCGTATGCGTGCGAGAGAGGAAGCAAGAGACCGCAGGGTGGGGATGTCTCCGCTGAGTCGCCGTATGCGTGCGAGAGAGAAGGCAAGAGACGGCAGGGTGGGGATAGCCAGACATAACGGCGCCGTAACGCATTCCAACCAATTCACTCCGTCCCATAAGAAGTTATCACTTCAATAAGTTTAGCTAATAAATGGGCGTAAATAACAATGACATTGTATATTTATCAAATCAAAAAAGCAAACAAAAACTTTATTAAATCGAAAATTTGATTAAAACGTTATAGTATTTTTCAATACCTTATTGATAAGATGGATAGATCAATAGATAATTGATTTGTTTTTTCATATATCCTATACTTGCTATTCAAATTTAACACATTAACGTTGAAGTGTGTTCAACTGCATACTGCGTTAAAAATTTATTCAAATGTACATATTCGAAAAGAGTTATATTGATGTGATTTTTAGTATTAGATACATTTAGAATTGTACTTATGTAATGTCCCACGTTTATACACCTTAGCAATTACGAATAAATATATAAATACACACACATACATCGCCTGTACGACTGCATTCGTGTACCTATACAGAAGACGTATACTAAATCGATTGCAACAGCACAAAACCAATCGCCGAACATCGGAGCGAGCGCTTTGACCTACGAGTCAGCGTTTCTTATACGCGCGTACTACTGACTTACTTTTGTACATCGTCGTTGCACGTCAGGTGTTGATTGGTCGATCGTTGCCGCGTTTCACGTAATTTCACAACTCCTTGAATCGTCAACGAGACTTTAAAAAGCCAGGAAACGATCCACGGCGTGCCTTTTGTATAAGTAACTTGTCGTCGTGTAGCTGTACCCGGTTAGCGAGTAAGAGTGCTATACCTTTGTACGCATCGCCTATTGAGTGCCTAGAAAACACTCAAACTCTGTGTACAAGTTATAGTAGAACTCCTTGTTTTCTGGTTTGAGAGTCTGCATCGTGCAACAAGCGAAGGGCCCGTCGACAGCAGACAGGCGTTAGTGGGAAACCATAGAGCAAATTAAATTTACCGTACATAAATCAGCCACGAGTAATCGTGTAGAGTAAGATCAATTAGCGTCTGTCGTGCCACGAAGGACTATATAGTTCAGGTGACATATCAGAACAAAATATACTGTAAGTTAAGTTTTATTGTACCAACATCAAAGTAACTATAAGATACCTACGCACAAGCAATAACATCCTGTAAGAAACTGTATTGTCTGCTGAGTTCTGGGTTGACCCCAATAAAACAAAGATAACAATTTAATCTGTTTCTACTATTATTATTCTATTAATTAAGAGTGATCCATATAATAACCTACATCCTAAAGAAGTAAACAGAAAGATAATGAAGTGCCTATAAAACCAATAGTAACAAAGGTAAAAACCTCGGGACAAGCACAACGTCTGCTCGTAAGTATAAAAGCGGACTCAGCATCGTCCACCAAAAGCGGACAGCCTACACTCCGCGCACGAGAGTGTCCGCGCATGTCCCACTAACGCGACAGTCTTGCGTCCATTTGTGCAATTAGATATACATTGTATATCTATATATCTAGTCCATCCATTCAACTTAAGTATCTCTAGTAACAATAAAGCTCTCGAGCTTATGCTAGTTCTCGCGAATAAATAATTATTTGTAAAACTCGCGCAGCCCGTATTCCTAACAAATACGGTCTTTACACTTAATTTTAAATATTTTATTATTCAACACTAAAATATGCATATATGTATATCTATGCTCACACACACACACACTCACACACACGCAGATATATATATATATATACACTCAGATCATGAAATTTCGTTAATGCAATTAAACTGCAGAATTATATAAAAAATCTGTTTGCTACAGAATATCTTATATAAATATGGGTAACTTTGTATATTTTATTTACTTAGAGTCACAAATATAAACGTAAGTTTTGCGTAACAGTTATTCGAGTTAAACGAAGTGGCAACGTTTGTTGGGATTTGCATAATGCGCGTGGTTATCGTTTATTTTTAGGCACGACCGCGGTACGCAAGTGCCTTATAGTTCTGTGCGCGAAAAATGTGTGAGATACGATATCTCACGCAATTTTCGACCTATCAGGCTGAAATTTTAGGAGAAACCTCCTCTTGCCCAATATGAAATTCTATTTTTTTTTCTATCCCGATCTTCTGCGTAGTTTTTAAACGCGGGCACCTTCGGCTTGATTTTTACTTGTTTTTTTGAAAAAAAAAACAGTGGTGTTACACGATTATCTCAGCGAGACTTTATTTAATCGGGCTAAAAATTTTTATGGAAGCTCTCCTCATTACCGCATGGTGCCCTATTTATTTGGTGCTCGATCCTGCACCCCGCATGGTGCCCTATTTATTTGGTGCTCGATCCTGCACCCCGCATGGTGCCCTATTTATTTGGTGCTCGATCCTGCACCCCGCATGGTGCCCTATTTATTTGGTGCACGTATACGCAGAATGCGGTCACCTTCAAAACTCGCTAAAAACGTTTTTTTTCTGTAACTCCGATTCTAAGCATTCTACAAAAAAATCTTAAATAAAAAAGTTGTAGATCTTTGAAAAATACAACTTTTTCCTATTGACATCAAATCATGAAAATGCTTTCAACTCGAGTTAGCAGCCCAAAATCAGGTTTTTAAGGCAATAAAAACGCTTGTTGACCGTAACTTAAAATCTAAGCATTCTACAAAAAAAATTTGAATGAAAAAGTTGTAGATTTTTGAAAAATACAACTTTTTTCTATGAACACTTAAACGTGAAAAATGCTTTTAACTCGAGTTAACAGTCAAAAAACGATTTTTCACATTAAAGAAATCGATCTTTTACGATAAAATTAATCGACTATGCGTTTTACATAGAAAAGCCGAATATAAAAGTTATAGATATTATAAAAACACAACATATATATTATAAACATAAATGCTTTAATCAATGACATAGCCTAAAAAACGATTTTTAATGCACATAACTTAATAACGATTTCGGCGCGACACACCCAATCATGCCTAACATTTTTTACTAATGTCCCCTTATCATAAAAAGACTTATAGTTACATTTTGGATTTCATCCCACGCGTGTATACAAAATACAATCACGATTATCAGCAAAGCTAGATCGAGTGATTCAGCATCGCAAAAGAGTATCGAGTTTCCGTACATATTAAATGATATCTTTTACAATATACAATTTTTTATTTACAAATAGCACTATATACTTCTTAAATTTGAGTATTTTTACTGAACTAGAAAAACCTAAACTAAATGGAAACTCAGATTGAAGAAAGGCTCTGAGTAGCCTGCCACATCCCTCTAAATTGAGCTATACTTTAAATAAAAGATTTTCTAAATTAAACCCTATTATTAAATCAACTTTTAACTGCACTTATTAAGAATCTTCTCTGTAATTGTTTTAAAACCTCTTGAAAATCCTCTTGAATCCTTCCTGCATTTTTTTGACATTTTTCCATTTTTTTCACCTAAAAGAAAAATAGAATAAAATTAAAACTAGAAAAAATATTACCGTGTAATTAGTCAAAGAAAACCAGCCCCTGTACACCAAATGCATGATTATGTAGATACATATAAACTACATTTTATAAGTACTGCATCTGAAAACAAACAATTAAATCAATCACATGAAATCATAAAAATTATATAGAATATAATAAACCTTAAAGCTATAAACTAATTATCGACGATCAGGCATATGACCAATGCCCTTGATCCTACTGCTCCCTATTTAGCAGACTATGGTATCAACAGTTGTAGTATTATTCACACACTGGAAAACAAAAATAAAAACACATTAAAAAGTTATACTTACAAATAATTACTCAACTCACTGATCTCACCTGATAAAAACACTCATCCATCAGTAGACCAGTAGTACCGCAAAGTTGAATAAAGCTACAACTCTAAGATTTTGATAGCTCAATCATCAACACCATCAGTTGCGACGGTAAGATGTTCGTCACAAGGACACTCTTCCCCGGATAACTAATAATTGCCTTTTGCAATTATTGATTGCGATTTTCTGTGTTTTTTGTGCTAGTGGAGAGGAGAAGGAACGTCAACATGAGGACAAGGAAATTTTAGGAAACAGCCGACAAGCGAGGAATAGACGAAAGTTCGCAGAAGACCAGCGAGGGGAGATGAGTCCGGGAAAAAGAGTCGCGGGCGCAAAGTGTAGCTCTGCTGCGACAGAGCTGTCGAATCTTGTCCGTGAGAGAGAGAGAGAGAGAGAGAGAGAGAGAGAGAAGACGCGCGCGGCAACGGTGTGGCCAATCGGGCGGGCGAAGAGCGCGAGATCCGCGATAGAAGGGGCAATCCCGCGGAAATAGTGCGATTCCAGACTCGCAGCGATCTACGAGTCTCGTCGCTCGACGTCGCGGCCCGAGGAGGAGCACGCTGATTGGCGTGGCATTCAGCAGCAAGCTTTGAGCCGAGACGGACGCGAATTTCTAAGTGCTGAGTTTCTTTGTTCGAGTGCGATTCTTTTTCCGAGGATTTTTCGAGGTGTACGCCGATGGTTCGGAGCTATCACTTCGAGGGTTTCCGGACGCCGGCAGATCCGAGACACGAGGCTGGAGGATATCACGGAGATCGTCACCGAGAAAGACGATCGCGAGCGGGCGAGTATGCTGAGAGAGCGTGAAGTGAGTTGTGGGGTTCTAGACGAGATGAGGAGCTGGACGAGAGCCACGAGGTGAAGAGAAATCCTCAAGGTTGCCTAGGAAGAAGACGCGAACCAGAAAGGGAAGCCGCGGAAATATCCGAGTGAGTCCCGGCCAGGACTCTACCCGGAGAGCGAGTGCCAGGAAGCTAAGAGTAAGTTTTCTTGCTCAGGCGCGGCCACGAGGTGAGTGACTAGAGAGTGAGGTGATCGAGAAATAGTGTGTGTGTGAGGGAATTGAAGGAGTGAGTGAGAGAGTGTAGCCGAAATTGTGAATAGGTGCGGGAAAGATTAGGCGATCCGTTCTCTAGAAATCAGGGAAAAATCGCGGGTGTTGACAGGCGAGAAGCGCGCAGCGTTGATTCCGGGAAACCGGGTCCCTTTGTGTCGTCGTGCGAGCGGTAGAGGGGCGGCAGAACAGTCGAGAGCGCGGCGCGAGGCGACAATCGCTCTCCGAGAGCGGAGAGGTAGCGCGCGGCTTTACCGACCTCGCTGTAGCCGAGCCGTATGCGAGCGAGCGACAGAGCGAGTGTGAGAGTAGAGACAGATAGAAGGAGAGAGCGGAGAGTTGTGCGCGACGGAACATTTGTAAAACTTAATAAATAAACAAAGAGAAAGATGTGACTCTACTTAATTCGACTCATTTCCGACATTTCCCGAATATCCCCGTTCGGTTTGATCTAGCGGTTCCCCCTCTGAGACCCAGGCCGGGGTCCAGAGAATATAAATTATAGTGACGAAGATAAGGGGCCATAAGTTGATAGTGAAAATTCAATTGCGGGTTTTGCCACGTCACACGGTATCCTTAGTTTGACTCCAGTAGACGCAGTAAACCATTATCCAGCAAATGCTGAATTGTTGTACACCTAGATACAGAAAAATATATTACAAATCCATACTCCTAAATAATTGTTGAGAGCTTTACACCACTGTTCCCTGGATAAGAATTTTAATCAAGACATCTTTTAAATATGAATACCGTTAAACAACACTTTTCAGTGACATAGTTCACATTTACAAACAAAAAATTATCATAATAATCACTGAAAATTTGGAGAATCTAGCCCAGGGTGATGTTAAGGTTGTTGAATAAGCCAGTTATGCTACCAACACCACCAGACTGCATTAATTCAGCTCCAGAGTTACCTTGAATTGTTTAAAGTAGCCAGCAACGCCAAACCACATTGCCACACCAGTGCGAATCAGCTCCAGGATAGTCCGTAGATGGTCGAATTGGCAACAATCAACAGTAAATTATCTTTGTCCTTTGACAGCAATGTCACATACTAAGCTACTAGAAATATCAGAATTACGACACTAATTCAACTCTTAAAATAGATGACACAGTCTCATAGTAACTGATATAACACGATAAATAGACACAGGAATGATGGTGAATCTTTCTCCAGACATCATCTAATAGCAAGAAGAATGTATCCGTATCCGCACATCAGTAGAAACAACATCAGGTGCAGCAACAGGAGCATAGTCAGAAAAACAAAAGATAACATCCAAGAGCAAAAACTCGAGATTCTTACTGGAGTTATATGTATTTTTCCATAATACAGCACTTCTTGACGGAGTGACACACACATACATATGCATAGTCAGCGCCATTCCGGGTGCATCACTATTGTACATAATACCTATACTTTTTACATTATCAAGAACTAACCAAGAACTGCGTGCAGCATAGCTGCACTTTTGGTTTATTGAAATAACACTGCTGTATCGAGTCACCGTTGCCCTCCTGCTCTACTTATTATATCACCGAAAAGTTGAAAACCGAGCACAAGAAATCGCGGTGAACGAAGGCCAGGAGGGCGCTTTAAAACGTCAAAACACGCGGCAGACGGCGGCGGGAATGTGTCGCAAGCCGGTCGCCAGATCGAAGAGCACAATGTATGCGCAGTTGTCGAGCTCGCTTATAAGACAGAGCCAACGAATTATTCGGCTTGACTTAGATGATAATAAAACTACTTTTTTTGTTCAAATTACGTTTACTTATCAAGGACATAGTTGCCGCTTGCTAATAATCTATCTTTCTGCAAAATCCATGACTTAAGAAACGCTATAGAATTTCCATCTAATATATATTTTAAATTAAAGTACTATAAAATGATGATTTTTATCAATTATTTAATTTTACAAAATAATAATAGTTTTTAATAATTTTTGGGATTATTTTATAATAATTTATATTTCTCGCTAATTTAAAAGAATTAAGTTAATATTATGAATGTATATATATATATATATATATATATATATATATATATAT
>QLSS01000817.1:0-16654 GCA_024372645.1 Trichomalopsis sarcophagae | reverse complement strand
AAATAAAATAATTAAAAAAGAACTAAAAAATGTATGTACACTCGGGGGACTAAATAACTTTGTATATTCTGGACCGGCCCGCGCTTCCGCGCCATGACACTTAACCGCAATTTTATCTGTTCAAGGCTGCTGTAGGTAAAAAGTAAGGAACTGTTGAATGTATACATATTATATTGTATAACTGTAAACAGTAAACACTGTTCGACTCTATATAAAAGCGACGACGACCAACTCGCGACTTACTCTCTATCATCAGACTCAAAGCTATAAACACTGTATGGCAAACATATGTAAATAAGAATATTTATATTAAACTTATATTATATTTTAACCATGAGTCAATTAATTATAACATGGTAGCAGAGCATGGTTAAATGGTTTCGATCCAGAGGTTCGTGGTTTTGAAGTAAGTGGTAATTTTTTCTTATCCTCTATATTGACTCTCGAGTAATATAGAGATACAAGTGCCAGTGAAACATAAGTGAAGAAAAATTCTGAGCACGAAGGAACGCTCAAGAATAACGAAGAAATGGCAGACAAAGGTGAAATTAAAATACCTGTATTTGATGGACAGGAGTATAACATGTGGAAAAAACGAATTATGTTATTTTTGAAATTCAAAGAATGTGATGAAGTTACAAAAAGAGAAAAAGTGAGTACAGATAAAGTAGACTGGGACAATAAAGATTTAAAGGCAATGAATTACATTTATAGTGCTATAACAAATAAGCAATTGGAATTTGTCGGGAATGAAGAAACGGCATATGGAATTATAAAGAAATTTGATGAAATGTATGTGAAGGAGTCAACAGCGCTACAAATTGTATGCAGAAATAAGTTATATAAAATAAGACTTGAAAAGTTTAGTGATTCCGAATCATTTTTCAATGAATTTGAAAAATTAATCAATGAATTAAAAAGTGCAGGTGCAAAAATTAACGAAAAAGAGAAGTTAAATTATATGCTAAATGCGTTGCCGGAGTCATACAGTTACATAGGAGATTTAATAGATACATTAAAAGAATCGGATCAAACTCTAGATTACGTGAGAAGTAAGATTACATTGGTGGAAATGAAAAACCGGAAGGATAGAGAAGAAAGAAATTTAAACGCATTTGTCGCAAATAAGGAAGGATGTTATAAATGCGGTAAACTCGGACATTTTGCAAGAGAATGCAAAAGCGGAAGCCAAACAGGTTATAGCAACGGATCAGGGCAAGAATTTACACATAGCAGAGGACGTGGAAGAAGCGGCCGAGGCAGCTACAACAGAGGACGAAATCGTGGCAGAGGTCAGCGTAGACAATAAGGGGTCAACAGGGGCGAATACAACAAAGAAGATGCTAGCGCCTGGGTAGCAACGATGGCACAGAGATGATAATGATGATATAGAGTGGTTGCTCGACAGCGGTTGTTCAGACCACATAATAAATAATGATACATTTTTGAAAATTGTATAATTCTAAAGGAACCGGTAAATATCTACCTAGGAGATAATAGATCTATTAAAGCGACTAAAATTGGAAGTGTTCTTACTTATTTTTCGACCTTCGGGAAACAAAATAAGGTTAAAATTAAAAATGTGTATTTTGCTGAAGAAATGAATATGAATTTGATTAGTGTCGGGAAATTAACCGATAATAATAATATAGTAACTTTGAAAGAAAATGTAGCAAACATTTATGATAGTAATAATAAAATGATTGCAATAGCGTTTAAAAATAATAGTACGTATAAAATGAAAAGCAAGCTATATAAGAATGTAAATTTTGTAAACAGAGTTAATCTAAATAATAAAATGAATCAAAAGGAAAGGTGGCACAGAATGTTAGGACATATAAACTTTGGATATTTAGACACAATATGTAAACGACAGTTACTTAACGGTGATCCAAACGAACTTGAGTCAGAATCTATGAAATGTAAAATTTGTATCGAAAATAAAATGCACAATTTACCGTTCGAAAATAAGAGGAATAGAGCAAAAGATATTTTAGAAATTATTCATACTGATGTTTGTGGTCTATTTGGAACTACAGGATTTAATGGAGAAAAATATTTCGTTTCATTTATTGATGATTATAGTAAAATAGCCAAAATTTATTGCATAAAGACAAAAAATGAAGTTTTTGATTGCCTAGTACAATTTATAAATGAATCCGAAAATATAATTGAAAAGAAAGTAAAGTTGTTAAGATGCGATAACGGCAAGGAGTATTTGAATAATCGGTTTTATAAGTTCGTGAGAGAAAAGGGTATTATTTTGAATAATTGTCCTTCATATGTACACGAGTTAAATGGTACGGCAGAAAGATTTAATAGGACAATAATGGATATGTCGCGTTGTTTACTTGCCGAGGCACAAGTACACAAATAATATTGGCCCGAAATAGTATGCGCTGCAGCGTATTTGAAAAACTGAACGCTCGCAAATACAATTGAGAGAAAAACACCTTTTGAAATATTCTTTGGTAAAAGACCGAATATTAAAAATTTTAAATTATATGGGAGTAAAGTTTTTGTACGTGTACCGGAAAAAAAAAGATTTTCAAAATGGGAAAGAAAAGCCGATATGGGAATTTTACTTGGATATAGTGAGGTAGGGTATAGAGTACTAATCAATAGTAAAATAATTGTTGCTAGACATGTAGATATTGTAGAAGAAGATGTTAAATGTATTGGTCTTGATGTTGAAGAGACTAAGTTAGAAAATACACTTCCGTCTACTTCGACTCTCGAGTCAAGTAGGAGAAGAGAAAGCGATTGCGAAAATGAACTTGACAATAATGTTTTTTCAAGTGATGATGAGCCTGAAGAAAAATATAAAAATATAAAAAATGTAGTACAGTCAACTCCGTGTAGATTGAAGCGCGAAAGGAAAAGTACAGTGAGATCCAGAGTCAGAAACATATAATGTTGTTGTAAACTATAGCAGAATTGATACGCCTTGTACATTTGAGGAAGCAACGAGTAGTACTGGTAGCAAATATTGGCAAGAAGCCATGGATAAAGAAATTGAATGTATTAATAAAAACGAAACTTGGAAATTAATTGATAGAATAGAAAATAAAAATATATTAGATGTTAAATGGGTCTATACACGTAAATCAAATAATAGATATAAGGCTAGATTAGTTGTAAGAGGATTTCAGCAAACAGACATAATAGATGACATATATTCTCCTGTAGCGAAAAATCAGACTTTAAAATTTTTATTTTCATATTGTTGTCAGTATGGGCTCAGAATAGAACAAATGGATGTAGAAACTGCATTCCTAAATGGGAAAGTAACTACAGAAGTATATGTACACCAACCTAAAGGATACGAAGACGGAACAAATAAAATTTATAAATTATCTAAAGCTTTATATGGATTGCGAGAAAGTCCAAGGGATTGGTTTGAATGTTTTGATGAATATATTACTAAAATAGGTTTTAAGAAAAATAATGTAGATTTGTGTTTATATACTTTTGGAAAAGAGATTGATATTATTTACATATTAATAAATGTAGATGATATATTAATTTGCGGAAAAGATAGAAAGAAAATACAAAATGTGAAGAATTTATTAGCAAACAGATTTAGAATGAAAGATTTAGGTGAGATAAAAGAATATCTTGGACTTCAAATAGATTATGATTATAATAAAAATGAAATTAAATTATATCAAACAAAATATATAGAAGCATTAGCGGAAAAATATCATATAGTAAATAGTAAAGTTTATAATACTCCTATGGAGACAAACTTAAAGATTGATAAAGCTGAAGAGTATACATCTGATGTAAAATATAGGAATTTGATAGGTGCATTATTATATATAAGCTCTGGTACGCGACCAGTTATAAGCTTTAGTGTGAATTATTTGAGTAGATATCAAAATTGTTATAGTGAAACGCACTATAAATATGCATTGCGTGTATTAAAATACTTGTTTGTAACAAAAGAATTAAAATTACAATATAAACAGAATAATGATTGCGATTTAATTGATAGTTATGTGGATGCAGATTGGGCTGGTGATAATATAGATAGGAAATCTACTTCTGGTTACGTAATTAAAGCGTTTGGAAATGTAATCGATTGGGAATCATGAAAACAAAAATGTGTAACTAAAGCTTCTACCTATGCAGAGTATGTAGCATTATCAGAAGTAGTAAGTGAGTTAAAATATATTAAAGAATTGTTAAAAGTATTTAAAATAAATTTGAAAGAACCAATGAAAGTGTACGAAGATAATATAAGTGCGATAAATATTGCTAATAACGGAAATTTTACAAAGAACTCAAAACATATTGAAATACACTATCATTTTGTTCATGAGAGTGTAAAAGAAAAAGAAATTGAAGTTGTAAAAATCAATTCAAATGATAATGTTGCGGATATATTTACAAAGGCACTATGTAAAGAGAAATTTTTTAAATTTAGAAAGTTGTTAAATATATCATAGAAAATGTAAGGTCTCAAGTATCAAAGATTTATACAAAATAGTTATGTACAATATAAATGTAAGGAGGCGTGTTGAATGTATACATATTATATTGTATAACTGTAAACAGTAAACACTGTTCGACTCTATATAAAAGTGACGACGACCAACTCGCAACTTACTCTCTATCATCAGACTCAAAGCTATAAACACTGTATGGCAAACATATGTAAATAAGAGTATTTATATTAAACTTATATTATATTTTAACCATAACTCAATTAATTATAACAGGAACAATAAAGGAATATATAAAGTTATTTTGTCCCCCGAGTATATCCTATATATCAATGAATAGCATTGTAGGCCTATAGGCGGCTCTGGCGAGCGCGTAGCGCGAGCATCGGAGGGTTATTCTGCGTCCAGAATGACCCGTATACGTTATATGTATAGATATACTAATACACACAAACGGTAGCGTATACGTTAATTGTGGACGCAGCCTAAGGCGAGCGCGAAGCACGAGCGTCAGCGGTCGTGCGTTACACGCGTCGCGGTGCAAGGCAGCAAACCACAGCGGCCGTCAGACCGGTCGTGGCGCGCTAGTTTGAATAGCGAAGATAAGGAAAGACTTTAGATATTTTTGGCATAGTAAACAACTCTTTGTTCTTATTTGATATATCAAGAGAGTAGAATTTGCAAATATATTGCCTATTGAATTTTTCTAGGACAGATTTTGTAGCGGCTATTTTTCGCGGAGTCACTAATATTCGAACCTGATGTCTGCGAGAACGACGAGGCTACTGGGTACAGCAGTTACGGCATCGCTGTTTAAAAAAAAGTGCAGTATTTTTCACGGCTAGGAACGATCATCATCACAACCCTGAGCGGAAAGCAAGCAGCAGAGAAGCATCATCCATAAGAATGTATATGCGAAGATTTCTATTTTACGCAGTTACGCTTTATATATTTGAATCGGTTTTATTAAGAATTGTTGGATAATAAGTTGACATCGATACGAAGAGTTTATTGCGAGAAGTAGGATTTTGAGACAAAATACGAAAATATTTGTTCATCGATAGTTAGCCGCAGTAGGCTTTCGAGGCGCTGTGACAAAAGGAAATAAATGTTTGATTTTACGTGACTCTAAATTACTTCAATTTTTTGTTTCGTAAATTGTGGACAGTAAGAAATTTCAGAGCAGTAGACCCGCCGCGCAAGCACGCACAGAGATGAGCTGCATGAGAGTAACTAATACGTGATATTATCATTAGGGATACTAAATCTGTGTACCGGTCACGTTTTTGATGTGCTAAGAAGCTCTTGCAGTGCGTGGAATTTGGCAGTGCGATTTCACGGCTGTAGCGTCTCTTGGGTTCAGGACGATTCGTGGTCGTCCTGAGACTGTTGTAGTACCTTGGTTGGGAGTCGCTCTGCGCTAAGGTAGTTCGAATGTCAAGGCCAAATAGTCTGAGCAGGGGGAGCGTCATTGAGGTGCTCTGATTTGGTAATGCGTAGTAGTGTAGAATTTTATTAAATTATCGAAGTTTTATATCGCGGTTGATAGAAACGAATTGACAAATAGGGAAATATGTTTATTTGAATGCGAATGCGAAAAGCGTGGCTGTTTTGATTAGGCAGAAAGTGTTCGATGCACGAGGTACATAATGTAATTCGGATAGCAAAAATCTGAACTGATAGTGGCGAGTATAGCTGGCCTGCGCATAAGTTTATTAGATTGTTAAAAGTAAGCGATTTCGAAGTATGAATTTTTGGGACGTATGTGTGTTCTTTATACTTTATTTTGTACATGCGGTCGATGCAATTTCCCTTCATCAAGTTTACACGGTTTTCTTGAAGGCATAAGGCAAATGCCAGGGATTATGTACCTTTAAATCCGTGATAGTGATTGTGCTGGCAGCACATATTTAATTTTAGTATTTAGTATATGATGTGTGGTACAAAATTACGGAGATTTTGTACAAGAGAGAGAATTGTTCTGGACATAACCGAGGGCTCTTTGGGATAAGAGCAAGTGCGACATATTTTTTTTAATAAATTTTTTTGTTTGTTCAGTATTAGTTTTAGCAAACGTTTCTCCGTCACTTGATTCTCACATGTGCGAATCGACAAGACGATTCAAGGCTTCAGACCAATACGGTGAGGTGTGGTTTTATAATCATTCCTAGACTGATACGATCTCAGTAGGGAGTTTACTCTACGGATTTTGAAGGTTACTTTCAGTGCGGAGAGGCTAAAGGGCCGATCTGTGACTGCCAGGCCAGAGAGTCGAGTGGTGGAAGGCGTTCGCGCGGGCACATGACTGCGTATGTATAGCTATAGATATAGAGGAGCGTGCGCACTGCTTCGAGTTCCTTCGGTAGTCCTCGGGAAAGCGCCTTTATGTAGCGGGCCCGAGTTTTTGGTTGATGGCAAAGATTGATGTGTTGTATGTATAATATATCTTTAAAATAAAACCTTCCTCAAAAAGTAAAAGGTAGGCAAGTATAAACTGGTTTTTATTTATTATTAATTTTCTATTTGATGATGATATAATTCATTCAAATAATTATTTATTTAAGTGACAACCTATGGTAAAAAGTATATGAAATTAAATAGCTAAATGGCAATTACGTATTTCGAATAAATTTATGAAATTATTCTTTAATACGAGTTATAATTTCGTTGTTTTTCTAACGTCATTCTTAATTTACTGGCGGTATTCTACACTACTATGAACATACTTGATAAACCCGTCGCTTAATAATTTTACGGTGAGATAAAAGGATTAATTTTTCATTTTTTAATATCTGCTTTATTATAAATGATGTTGTGTTTCACTAAATTGAAAAGACGTTATAAGTTTTTTTAACGATGTTATTAATTTTTATCAAATCAAACAATTCATATTAGGAACTATCAGCCGACGAGTTTATCAAGAATGTTCATAGTAATGTAGAATACCGCCAGTAGATTAAAAATGACGTTAAGAAAACAATGAAATTATAAATCGTATTAAAGAATAATTTGATAAATTTATTCGAAATACGTAATTGTCATTTAACTATTTAATTTCATATATTTATTTACCATAGTTTGTCACTTATATAAATAATTGTTCATATGAATTATATCATCATCAAATAGAAAATTAATAGTAAATAAAAACCAGTTTATACTTGCCTACCTTTTACCTTTTGAGGAAGGTTTTATTTTAAAGATTTCACGAATTTTTAAGAATAATCAGTAATTGTAATAACTATCCTCTCGATAGATATATTACATTATACCTAACTAACTTAAAAGAGAATCATCAAACTGTTGTTAAAATAGTGAGTTTTAGTTTTAGTTCAAAACCGACCGTCAAATAAGATTTGTAAAATAAATTGATATACATTCTATAATCTATCTCCACAGCAATACCTACAACTAGTATTCACGCATACCACATAAACTACGAAGTGATGAGTGACCCCCAAAACCCTCGAGTAACGAGTTTCGACTAATTGCGTTACAAATTTTCATAAAACTGTAGGAGACAACGTTGATACTGTCTACCCTGGACACCAAGTACCTCAGAGGCCGTTGCTGTTGCAATATTCGTGTTTAGCGACCCCAAAAAAACCCGAGTAACAAATTTCGACTAATTGCGTTACAAATTCTCATAAAACTCTAGGAGATGACGTTCATATTGTTCACCCTGGGCACCAGGTACCACGGAGGATGTTACCGTCGCGATATTTGTGTTCAGCGACCCCCAAAACCTATGAGTAGCAAAGCTGTACTCATTTTAATAAATACTACCGAATTCATCTATTTATTATATATACATTTTATTTCTAATTCGATTTGATTTTTCGCGCCACTGAAGTTTCGAGGATAAGAACGGAAGTTAGGAGAAGAAAATAAAATTGAGGAGAAAAACACAACACAAAATTTTGGTCAGCTATAGAATGATAACGGATCGTTTATTTTTTACGAAACTTTTTTAAATAAAAGTTCTTTTAATATCTTCTAAAGAAACATTGATTCACCTGATAAAACAACGTATTTCAATAAGATATAAATGTTTGAATATTTTGCAGAGGTTAGAAAACTCCATTTCAAAGAATATAAGGTTGCAGTGCACCCGACAGCCCGTATAGTACTCCAGCACTTATACTTGCCACCGGGGCCGCTACCACGCCCCTTGATATTATTGTAAAGTTTATATTTATTATAGTATCACTTATAGTAATTTTATAAATTGTATTTTGTTAAAAATTGGTAACGAGTTGAGCACCACAGCCAACTCGTAGCGATATGAGTACCGCTGCGCAGCGCCGAAACAGCGTAAAGTCATCAGACAATAGGCGCGGATTTGGGAATAAGAGCGGGCGCGCGGGCTAATTCTTCAGGCGCGCACTTAGATAGCTCTCGGTCTTCGGAAGGTAAACACGGGACTTCGCTTATACAAATCGAAAAACTTCGTGATACCATGTGCTGTGCTTTGTCCAGCGGATCGAAGTGTACCTTGTGTGTGAGTGCGACGCGGACTCTGGGTATTCCTGATCTTGCCTATCGGTCCAGTGCAGTGACCAATTCTTGCGGCTTGTACAGGATTAGGAACGTCGTTGACGAGAGAAAGAAGGTTTATGTGTCGCGCAGTGCATGGGAGAGAGTGCATGTGCAAAATGATACAAATTGTTTTTTTAATTTGTAAGAATTTAGTAAATAAGTGCTTGATTAATCTTTTTCCTCAAGAAAGATTTTATAGTCAATAGTTATCAAGTAGATATCGAGGTAATGGATATAGGTACAACAATAATGATTTAAATGCAACGGAGAAATTTCCGTTAAGGTCAGACAGTCCCATTTCAAAGTACAGAAGGGCAGCGATTTGCATCTTGTTATGTCGTGTACTTTTACTTGCTAGTGCGCTGTTATGCCCCTTGATATACTTTTACTTACCAGTGCCATGTCACGCCTCTTGATAAAATGGATTAGCTTCGGGCTTAGAATCTCTAACCAGATTAGGGCTTGTAAGAGTAACTCACAATTTTATTTTTCACTGCTTTTATGTAAATCATGATTGTAGCTGACCCTATTTTGTTATGATCTAATTTCAACAAAATATTTTAAAATTTATGTTTATTTTTATAGGAAACCACTGCCAAATTATTGTTCATGGTTGTACAATGGATGAAAGATATAACGCCTTTTCAAGATCTAACAGAGAATGATCGGCGTGTGTTACTGGAAGGAACATGGGCTCAGTTATTTCTCATTCATCTTGCTCAATGGTCGAAATCATGGAATCTTATATCATTATTAGATAACGAAAACGTATACAAAGAAACACAAGATAATGAAGCAATTCGCGAACTAATTACTATTAAGGTATTATCCTAAAGTTTTACTAGCATAAAATACTATAAAATTATGCGTATAATAATACATAGGGAGTTGCATCGCAACGGCGTGAGCTAGTCTTAGAGATGTACAATTAGTGTCTGGCGCAGGAAGTTTTTAGCTTGCGGTGGAAAAGAGAGAGACTTGTGCTCATTGAAAAGCTGAAAAAAGAGGTTGGCGCCGATACCTCTTACAGACTTCTAAGTCTCTTAGGCACAATGAAAATGACGGGAGAAATACTGATTAAACTGCGAATACTAAGTGCTGTACGCGAAGCGGAAGACCTCTCCGATAAGCAGTCTGGCTTCAGAAAGAGGCGATCAACCATAGGGGCGATAAGAGAGGTAACAAACGCGATAAAGAAGGTGAAAGAGGTTAGACATATAGAGACATCGTAGTTCTGATAACGCTAAATGTAAAAAACACGTTCAATTTGGGAAGATGGACCGAAGTACTTGATGCCTTGTGATCCCCATGGTTCTTTTTGCGACTGAACGCAAGCGGATCTACAAGGTCCGCAAAATATTAGATAGTATTTCAATGACTGCAGAAGAAAGAGAAACAACAATGCGCAAATGGCAAACTATTCGATCGAAATGCTTAAAGTCCAGGTGGACTAGGACCCTCATCAAAGAAGTAGGACTATGGGTAAACAAAAAATGAGAAGAGGTTAATTTCTACCTTACCTTGTTTCTCTCCGGTCACGAATATTTTAGGAGGTACCTTTCCGCGATGAACAGAGTAGAAATACCGGGATGTAAATAATGAAAAATACGTTTTTTGACTGTCCTCACTGGACTGAAAGATGTCTTCGCGGCTCAATAACAGGTGGAGTTTTAGTGGGTATGCCTGGTGTTGTCCCACGTCAGGAGAATCCCACACATGGGGAGTCTAACATGGCGCCTGTCATGGTGCATAAAGCTTGGTCATTGTTCAAACCAAAGTATACAAAATATTTTACAAAATTTATAACTATATCTATTTATTATATGGATTTTCTTTTGTTTTATTGAAAGTAAGTTTCTTATCGCGCGTTTAGTGAATGGGGGCTAGGCGGTAAAAACGACATAATCCGACCGAGAGTGTGTAATTCTTGTATGTGTGTGTGTGGGTGTGTGTGTCAGTGTACTTGTTCATATAGTGTATTCTCTTCGCTCTTCCCTTTTCTTCTCTTCTCTCTATATTTATCTGGGGTTTCTTTTTTTTATCTTCCTTCCTCTCTTCTAGTCTTTGTTCCTTCTCTGTCTTTTCCGTCTTTTCCACTTTTTCCTCTTTTCTGTTGACGCTTGTCACCTTCTTTATCTCTTCCTTTCCTTTCTCTTCTGCTTCTCTCTGCGTGTTCTTATTCTTTTTTGTTCCATTTCTTTCCCTTCTTGTTCTACTCTTTCTGACTCCTGCATTTTCATCTCTTTCTTCTTTACCTCCTTTCTTTCTTTTCTTCCTGACTCCTCATCTCGCACAGCATCGCTTCTTTCCAACTCTCTATTAACGGCTGTTCATCTGCTTCTTCTTTTGTGATCTTTTTTAACCCTCCTACTTTCCTTTTCCATTTGAACCATTCTTCTCCAATCTTAATACTTTTGTTTTCTAATCTTATCTTAACCCATTAACGCGCAAAATCGTATTTTTGTGCACGCAATTTCAAGCGCGCAATTTATACAGAAAAAGATGGGACCTTTCCCCCAAAATCCTACCTACGAGGTTTTCGAGGGTGCTCTTTCAGAATCCGGTATCAGTTTTGCGTTAAATTGTCAGCAACCCTATCAAATTTGCGTTGTAATAAAAAAAATACCAATTTTTTCAGGTTTTTTTTTTGTTATTTCTTGATTATTTTCCTGTTCCGACATTGAAACCAACTTCCTATGAACAGAAATCGCGGTCCCGATGTTTGAGCTTTCAGAAACCGTCCGGAGAAATTTTTTTTTCAGGCACCGTTTTTCCAAAATGGCGGTTTTTGATGATAGTGTTATACGATAAGTATCAACTTTACAAAAAAAGTTAATACAACAAAAAATACGCCAAATTACTCGAAAAATACGTTTGAATTTTTTCAGAGTTGTTTGGAATATTTTTGAATTTTTTGATTTTGGCCATATTTTGAAAATTAAAGAATTTGCCGCAAAGTTCTGAAAAAATTCCGATGGATATTTTGGCTAATTCTAAGCATATTTTGTAGAATAACATTTTTCTGTTTACTTCTTTATTTTCAAGTAAGAAAATCCCGAAGTTTTACCCATAGAATGTTCGACATCATTCTTTTCCAAAATTATTGATGGTTTCATAACATCAAGTAAAAGAATATCAATCTGCTTTTCTTCAAATGAATAAATAATACTAGTAAAGTGCAGAAAAATCTTAGTAAGTCGTATTTATTATTAGGCTTTTGTTGCAATTTAGGTTGTAGAGAGTACGTTGATGCGCTAGGTCTAATATTATTGGACTGACAGAAAGTGCCCATTATTATATTTTTTCTTTTGATCAATTAGAAAGGTATAACTGAAGAAAATTACAAATAAAATTAAAAATATTAAAATCAAAATAAAAAATTATAATTTTAGTAACAAAAACATTAACTAGCTATACAAAACCACGAAAAAATATTATTTTCTTTGATTTGTTTTAATTAGTTGATTCGTTCAAATTGAGTCAAAACTTTGAGGCAAATTCTTTAATTTTCAAAATATGGCCAAAATCAAAAAATTCAAAAATATTCCAAACAGCTCTGAAAAAATGCACACGTATTCTTCGAGTAATTTGTAGTATTTTTTGTTGTATTAACTTTTTTTGTAAAGTTGATACTTATTGAGTAAAAAAATTATAAACTTTCGTATAACACTATCATCAAAAACCGCCATTTTGGAAAAACGGTGCCAGAAAAAAAATTTTCCCCGGACGGTTTCTGAGAGCTCAAACATCGGGACCGCG
Organism: Trichomalopsis sarcophagae; assembly: GCA_024372645.1. Lineage (NCBI taxonomy): Eukaryota > Metazoa > Arthropoda > Insecta > Hymenoptera > Pteromalidae > Trichomalopsis > Trichomalopsis sarcophagae. Next base: position 3,908 of record QLSS01000817.1, on the reverse strand, counting down.
ATTTCTGTTCATAGAAAGTTGGTTTCAATGTCGGAACAGGAAAATAATCAAGAAAAAACAAAAAAAAACATGAAAAAATTGGTATTTTTTTATTACAACGCAAATTTGATAGGGTTGCTGACAATTTAAAGCAAAACTGATACCGGATTCTGAAAGAGCACCCTCGAAAACCTCCTAGGTAGGATTTTGGGGGAAAGGTCCCATCTTTTTCTGTATAAATTGCGCACTTGAAATTGCGTGCACAAAAATACGATTTTACGCGTTAATGGGTTAAGTTTCTCACCTTTTTCCGTCTTCTTTTTCTCTAACTCTCTTGCCATCTTTATCAGGTGGAATCTGTCCTCCCTTTTCTGTAGGCTTAGCCACTCGTCCAAAACATAAAAGTTTTCCTCTCTTGCCACCCATCTCCATTTCCATAATTTCCTTCTGCCTTTAACCTCTTCAAAATCTATCCTCAGCATGTTTTCGTTAACCTTTTCTGTCCACCACCCTCTCCTATTTTCTTTTTTATCCACTCTCTTACCTCTCTTACCTATCTGTCTCCAGTATAGTCCTTTCCTGATAAACAGCGACTTTCCGTGTCTATTTCTTTCTTTCTTATCTCTTTCTGATTCTTCCTCACTTTCCTCTATTGTTGTTATCTTTTCCTTCCTTCCTTCCTTGTATGTCCTCTTCTGTCTCCTTGCTTTCCAATATCTCTATTCTTTTTCTCAATTCTCTAATTTCCTCTTCCTTCATTTTGAGCTCTTTCCACCATTTCTCTTTTCCTCTTCTTTTCTCCTTGTCCTTTTCTAACATCCAGATTTCCAGCTCCCGTATCCTTTATAGAGCCCATTCAAGTCTCTCGTCCAGTTTTTTCGTTTTACTCATCTTCCTTTTTACTTCTTTCCTCTTTGTTTTCTTTCCCTCTTTATGTTTGTCTGTTTCTCAGCTTTCTAACCTGTCCGTTTTCTCTTCGCCTTGTCTTGCCACCTCCCCTCTTTTGCGCGTTCTTAAATTGGTTGTGCTTGACCCACCTGCTCCGCTCCTTGCGTTCAGTTTTCCTCTTCTTCTTCGTTCCATTCCGCTATTTTCCTTATATATTTTATTTGTAGTAGTTTCCCTAGATTCTTTTGTCGTCCATTCACTTTCTCTTGCCATGATCCTTCCGTTTTTGTATTTTCACACTCTTTTCCGTTTTGAACTTTCCCGTCCTTTTTTACTAATTCTAACTCTGCTGTGTGTATCTTTGTATATTTCTTTTATTTTCCTTATGTACTCGTCTTTTACTTTTTATTCCATAATTTTCCATATCTCCTCTCTTTTTAGTTTGTCAAGCGCCGCTCTCATATCAGCGGAGAATAAAAACACCTTTCCTTTTTCTTTTTTTATTTCTTTCTCTACTATGGCTTTTACTATATATATCGCATCCACTTTGCATCTTCCTTCTCTAAATCCCATATGTGTGTCATCTAGAACCTTTTTCTCCTCCAGTTCAGCTCTCAGTTTTTTTTCAATTATATTTGCATATATTTTATATTCCGTATTCATCAACGTTATCCTCCTATAGTTTCCTGCTTCACCTTTATCTCCTTTTTTATATATCGGCGCGATTAGCTCCGTATTCCATTCCACTGGGAAGCCGTTCCCCCTACATATACTATTTACAATGTTGTATAGGAAGTCCTCAGCTCTGTCCCCTCCGAATATCCATGCCTCATTCTGTATCTCGTCTTCTCCTGCTGCCTTCTTCTTTTTCAGTTTCCTGATTGCCTCATTGATCTCCGCATGTGTGATCTCTTCTTCTTGCTCTCTTTCCTTCTTTTGGTTCTATCTTTCTTTATTTTCTTGTTCTCCTGTTCTTTTCATATCTTCCTCTCTGTCTTTCTCTCTTTCTTCTGTGTTTTTTCCATCCAGTAATTTCTTGAAGTATTGTTCCGATTCCTTTTCTGTAATCTTTTCGCTGAGTTTTTTCCTCCTTTTTTATTTACCATTTCCCAGAAGCCTTGACCTTTTTTTCATTCTGTAGTTCTTCTATAATCTTTTCTCCCTCCTCTTTCTTCTTTTTCTCTATTAGTTGTCTATATTTTCTGCGTTCTATAAAGAATTCTTTTTTATCTTCTCTCCCCTCTCCCCAATTCCTTAGTGCTTCTTTTACTTTGATTTTTGGTGCGTTGCATTCCTTATCCCACCATCCTTCGCCTATCCTTTTACTTTTCTTTTTTCTTTTCGTTACCGCGTTTTCGAACATTTCTGTTAGCTCCCTCCAATCCTTCGGCGCCCAAGATTTTCCTAGCCAGTCTCTATATTCTTCTATTCCTTTTTCTGTCCAGTCCGTTATGAGTTCATCCTCCGTTTCTATTTATTTCATCATTTTCACTTTCAGTTCTACCGCATAATGACCCGATTTCCATTTTCCTCCTATCAGTATTCTTTCTATCATTTCTCTTACTTCCCCATTTGTTATTATGTAGTCTATCGTAGAGCAACCATTTCCTCCTAGATATGTCCATTCTCCCTTCCAATCTCCTTCTATATCTCCGTTTATTGTATGTTTCTATATTATCCGTTTATATATGCATTCCTATTTCCTCTAGTTTCTCGATCATGTATTTTCCTTCTTTATTTGTGTATTCATCTTTCATTTCCTGCTTTCCTCTTTGTCTTCTGTTGTGAGGTTTCTTTCTCCTTTTACGGCTGTTCTTGCGTTGAAGTCTCCTCCTATTATTATCTTTCCTTCATTTTCTTCCTCGAATATCTTTGCTATCTCCTCCCAATTTATTCCTATTTCCTCTCTCATATATATAGTACTCCCACTCTTACTTTTTCCTTTCCTTTTCCGATTTTTGCTGTTATCATCTCATTACTACCTCTCCTCTTGCTCTCCCTTTTTGGTGGGACCTCTTTGCCGCTTTCGTCCCGATTTCGTATCCTTTTAGTCTGTTATCCCATATTTTGCTGTTTTTCTCTTCTACCCATGTTTTTGTTAATCCTATAATGTCGAATTCATGGTCATGGTAAGGTCGTGTCAAGGCCAATTTACTGTACACTTCAAAAGTTAAAAATAAATATTTGTAGGTCAAAAGACATCAAAGACCTTGAACATATGTCTAATTTTGAGGTAAAATTAGCCTAAAATATCAAAAAATTACATGAAATGCATTTATTTTTTTAAGACAAATCTTTTTCACTTGGTATTTTACATTTTTTAAAAGATAGAAAATCAGCCAAGTACCTATGACTTTCTCAAAGCTTTTTACTTTTACCACTCACCGTTTTTGATGATTTTCATATATGTTGTAGAACATGAAAAAATAAGAGACACGTATTTTTTTTATCGGCTAATTTTCACTTTTAAGAGGTAAAAACCTCTCCTAAAGTTAACCCCCAAAAAGAGTTTTTTTTAAATATCTCGGCTTAAAATTAAAATTTTTCAATGAAACAAATTGGAGGTTCTTTCTTACAAAAAGAGCAAGTATTTTATGGTGATTTGAAGAGTAAGGGTAGCATCCCCTATTTTTTAGGGGTTGAAAACATATATTTTTTGTCATAATTTTATAATAAAAATGTTTAAACCGACTAAAAAAAATTGGAAAAAATGTTTAAACATCCTTAATAACAAAATTTAGTTGACGTCTTTCGGTGTTTTCAGAAATATTATCCCTAAGGTGGTAAACCACCCCTAACACAAAATAATTGTAAATATGTAATTCGCTACATAATATTTCGTAGAAAGTTTGTATATAGAGGTTTTCGAGGTCGCTGATTACAAATCTGTTTTCAGATTTTGAAAATTCAAAGTGGCGAAACCAATATGGCGGACGGAAATATCGAAAAAAAATTTTATATAATAAAAAAGTTTTAAACGACTAAAAAAATTGAAAAAAATTTGTAAACATCTATAATAAACAAATTAAGTTTTTCGATTT
>QLSS01000816.1:0-29946 GCA_024372645.1 Trichomalopsis sarcophagae | reverse complement strand
CAGAGTTCAGAAATGATACCATTTTTTGAAAATAAAACAGTTTTACTCAACTTTGATCAGTGTTATGAATATAAAGTTTATAATGAAACTGCTTTATTTTCGATAAATGATATGTATACGCTACAAGGTCATGAAGAAGCTGATACTAAAATAGTTTATCACGCGTATAATATTCCGGAAGAAGCCAACATTATAATAAAATGTTCCGACACGGACATACTTATTATAATGCTAGCTAATATGAATCACCTAAAAAAAAAATAGCAAAGTTTGGATTCAAACCGGTATTTTAAGTAAACAGCGTGTAATTGACGTGTCGGCCCTGTACAATAGACACGGCGAATTATTTTGTTAACCCAGCTTTTTTTAGGAAAGGAAAACAGCGTCCTTTAAAAATATTAATATTAAGTGAACAATGTCAAAGCGCATTTGCTGAATTAGGCAGTGAAGATTGCGATAGAGAGAGTGTATACCGAGAAATTGAAAAATTTGTATGTTCAATGTATGCGATGAAAACGGTTGAATCTGTAAATAGTGCACCCTTTTCGCTTTTTTTTTTTTTAAATTATAAAGTAAAGGACGTTAACGAACCGTTTCAAAAAAAAAGCTACAAAATTTTGACGCTTCATCGATACCGCCTTGTGCAGCTGAATTAAGACCGCAATTCTTGAGAGCAATGTATATCGCTAGAGTATGGAGCCATGCTCACAAAAAAACTCCAACATCTTTGGTACCAGAAGACTGCGGATGGGTTATAATCGACTCTAAATACCAATTCCAATGGTTCGATGGACCGCAGATGCCATCTACTGTTAAAGACGTTGTAATTGATCAAGATCAGTCTGAAGGTAACAACTTTTTGCACATGCTTTCAATATCATATTTGTTAAAAGTCATTTTTAATTAATTTCTAATGTTGATTTTCAGCGGATATTGACGAAATCGAATCTGAAGATGAGGATACTGATTGTGAAAGTGAAGAAGATATGCAGTATGATGAGTCCAATGAAAACAGCAAAATTGAATAAATCATAAAATTTGTATAGTGTTGTTTTGTTAATAAAAAAAATAAAAATTTAAAATATTCTGTAGCACTTTATATATAATATATATATATATATAGGAATTGATATCTTATTATCAACATCAATAATATAATTTAGAAAATAACATCGTAGTACCGCATTGTACGGAACCAACTCGTTAAGTGCGTTCGAGACCGCGCTCTTCATCACTGTCTGCCTCAATGTTATCTTCCATTTTTTCGTCTACCATTCAGCATATAGTTTAGTTAATAACTCAGTAATCATTTCCAATAATTTTTAGTCATGAGGTTTATCGTTTTTTTGTCACATATATTAACGCCACTTTGTTGCAGTCTGCCGGCCATTTCTCTTCCACGAAATCGTCTGCCAATAATTTTCCGCGTTTTGTAATAACAAATACTTCATATTTGTATAATTATTATCCGTGAGGTCTATCAGTTTTTTTTTATTAAATTTATCATGTTTGACCGCCCGCCCCCGCTTTAATCTTCCTGAGCTCGCTGCTAGACTGGCCACTCAATCTTCGGGAGAGCTAATAGAACCTCTCTAACTATAAATATTGCATGTACCTTATACCTTGTATTTTTATGTAGCCAGCTCTTAGACTACTATTTCTTATCGCGCGCGGTGCTCTTCTCGAGTGTGTTTCATTATTTATACATCGCGACTCCCGGTACCCGCAGGATTAGGCATGTGACCGCTGTATCGGTACAGCATCCCACTACACCTGGCAACAACAACGTGGAGCTACATTACCCGCGTAGTCTCCTGCCAAACCGCAGGGGAGCCACCGCTGCTCCATGCGGTTAGCAGGTGAGGTTATACACCTCAACGTAACGACAATTGTTCACGCGTGTTTTCCTGCTGCTCACGATTTGCAGCAGGGCAATTTCGGGTGTTTTTGTGAGTGCATTCGTGTACGCGTGCAGCCAGACGGGCTGCACGTCACAATATTTACATAAAGCCGAGGGCTATCTGAGCTCGTACCTGAAGGATTAGCTCGAGCACTCTCTATCTCTAACTCGCTCGCTTATATTCACGAATCTACATGTGTTTTTCGGCGCAGCCGACGATTTCCTATAATGTTATGAGAATCGCGAATCGAAAAACTTTAATTTTCCATGGATAATATGCGAAAATTAGTAAAAAATCATACGTCAGCTTTGAATAATTTTTTCGGTAAGTAAAAATTGATTAATATTTATTAAATTTTTAGAAAAAATAGTTAAACATATGACAATTACGCACAAAAATTTTTGTAACGATCGACCGCGTAGTTTTTCACTGCCATAATTACTAATTAACAAATTATAAAAAAATTGATCGCGCGTACCTTGTTTAAACAACAGTGAAAAAGGAGTAATTTTATTATTATTTTTTCTTCGTCGGTAAGAAGGGTAATTATCGAATTATGGTGAGTTTGATCGACATAAGGTTTAGAAAAATTTTCAGTACAACGTGTTTCATCATCATTCATACGTACACAATTTTTATTTTGTGATCCAGAAAGATCGTGAATCATATTAATTTTTACTATATTGTATAATCTTAGATATTCATTTTCATTTGGTATTTCAGCACTTATGATAGAATCAATTTTATCAGTATCTCGAAATGTATTATTGCTATGCAACCATAATAACATATAAATATGTAGTAATCCCCTTTTTTAAATTTTATTACGTAAACATAACCTTTGACTTTAGCAAAAATATTAATTTTAAGTAGTTTGGTTTTTAATATTTTAACTTTTTCATGGAAGACTTTTGAGATTAAATCAGGACGATCTATTGTGCTTTTATACGGTAATAAATTCACTTATATTTTCGTCCTATTTAAATTCCATGTCATTGTTATCAAGATATCTGGTTTCCCGTCGACTTGTAGTTAAGTCATTGAATCTAAATAATTTTGTTGTATTGATTTAAAACTACCTATATAAGATGATGGTAATATTACCATTTTTCCAATTCGAGAATTATCCATATTTGCCCGATTGGAAACGTAATCCATTAATCTTTTATACATTTCAGTTATTAATTATACTTTATGTGCGACGCTGTGCCTCCCAGCACAGGTGCGCAACACCTAACGCCTCGTACGCGCCATGATTTTTCTTTAATAGCAGGGTATAGTGTAATCGCCGTCGTTTGGGAGAACGTGGTGGAGGAAGGAAGAAATAATCACACCAATAATTAAGTTTAATTGCACGTATATTTGGCCCAGCCCTTTCCTACAACGTGGTACGCAGGGCTCGCCGTCACACCTCTAATCTCACATACACGCGCGCGCCTCGAAGCTCTTGCCTCTGACGTCGCGCAGTCTGACCCGTCTGCTCTTGATAGATTCTTGAATAATATTCTGATTTGAGAGAAATGGTTGAAGTTTTCAATTCAAGAATTGCTACGAAAGAGAAAATTGCTAATATCGGACAAAAAATTATGCAAGCGATTTATAGTGGCAAGCAAATAACTGAAACAACTTTAAGTGATCTAAGATACAGCACTTTTAAAAAATGCTCGAAACAAAGAACTTTTAATTTAGCAACATTACCACCAACGTCGGGCAGTCTGACCCGTCTGCTCTTTCGCTCTCACACGCCCGTATATCGGCTCGGCGCAGCTCGCTCGAGTCGCTACGCGGCCGGCGCGCTCTCTCTCTTTCTCTCTCTCTCTCTCTCCCGTACATTAGTCCAGGCGATAGAGCAATCGAAATGTTGTTTTATAACGCAAAAATTTTTATGCAAAAAGTTGCCGAATATTGTGTACAACAATAATCTATGTTTGCCTACTCCAAAAAGTGCTTGCTAAATGCTTAAAAACAACAACAAATGTACCGAAATATCGAAAAATGGCCCATTTTTCGATACATTTGTGTCCTTTTTTATAATAAATTGTATAAATATGGTAGCGCTTTTTTTTCATAAAATGACATTATTACAGTACAATAAACATTTTGCAATAATAATACTTCATCCCAGGTATACATACTAAAGGAACAAGTAAAAGTATTGGGTTACTTTGATCCAGATAGATCGCAGTTCCCTCCTTGGTATTCATAACTTAGGCCCCGCCTACATATAGGTGCTTGGGACTCTAATATCGAACACGCTCATTGGTTACATTGGACCCGACTAGCCAATTAGGGATGTTGTCTATTTGAAAACTGCACAGCACACGCAGAACTTATGAAGAACGTCCATCGGATGGCATAGCATAGAGCATCCTTTAACGGTCGTCTGCTGTTTAGTCGAAAAGCGCCCTTGATAGTGTCAGTTTTATAGTTGAAAGTATTCTCAACGCGTATTTACTTATATGCAGAGTGTGCAAATATTGGCAGATTTATATAATTTTCAAATAAAGGTAAGAAAATATCTGTCCATATCAGTAGTATTTTAGTATTATTTTTGTTTGAAAATTTAAGTAAAGTATATCTATTGGAAATGCTGTAACCTTCAAAATAAAAATAAATGGTTTTCTTACAATAAAGAAATTAATAACATCTTTTTATATACAAGTTAGGAAAGTAAATCTTTATCAATATTTTGTTGTAGTACGGTAAACGCAGTACTTGTCAACAAATTTCGAGCGTCGATTACAACTGTCAACAGCCGTACAATTTCAAAGCGTCTTTGGTAGCGTTTGCTGGTCAGTCGTTTACACTCAGGTAAGAAGATAATATAATAGCACTGCGTGATTTAACCCGCACTTAAGCCACGCTTATCCGTGACTTTATTAATATTTTCAAAAACTTTATTAATTATTTCAATACGACAAATAAATTATTTATTTTTAAATTATTATTAACCCATTAACGTCCAAAACAGAGGAATCGAAACTCTGTTATCAACCGTAAATCTATCACATATTCCACGGATATATTCAAAGCAAACATACTTTTTCTTAAGTATCTTTTCTCTACTTTCCATTTTGGGTATCAGAATTGCGAAGCTTTCACTCAAAAATCCAATATGGCGACGTTTAAAAAAAAATGCAAAATTTCGATACTTTTTTTTTTAGTCCAATCTCTTGTTGTGTTAACGTTGAGGACGGAACTTTATTTTTCAACTATGAGTGCATAAATGAGTTGTACTTTAAATTCAGTTTGGTCCCGAATCCAGAAATTCAATATGGCGGCTAGAAAATGGCGCCTGAAGCGCAAAATTTTGCCCAAACATTCATGAATTTTTTTCTCGAATATAATGCATTCGACGAAAATCAATAAGAATGAAAAGTGCTTAGAATCAATTAAGGAATATGTCTACATATTTTCACTGAGTTTTGAGCAACTTTTTTATTTTTGCCAATTGGCAATTTATGACAAATTGGAAAATTTCATCGAATCGTCTCGAAAAAATTCAGATATACTTCTTGGTCAATTCTAAGTACTTTTTATTCTCTAACTTTTTCTTATATAACGCTTTGTTTTTGAGTAAAAAATCAAAAACCTTAAAAAATTTGAGTTATGCAACTTTTGGAATTGTTTCATAAACTATATTGAATTCTCAATCGAAAAAGTCTGAATTTAATTACTATATTCAATTTGCCGAATTATGCCAAAAGCTTTTGTAATGTTTTTATCTGAATTTCAAAATAGTGACTCATCATTGAATGTTCATAAATCGATTTTGAAGAATCTGTAGTTTTTTCACTCATTGTCTACTATACTGTTAGTGTTCTAAATATTCGCGTTAATATTTTACTTGTGCATTTAGCTTTTCAAGTTTTAAAATTGTAATGGCTCCAAAACGCCGGAGAAATGTAAGATCTCAATCAGAGTCTGAAGAAGATTATTCTGATGATAACGATGATCATAATATTTTGGTACCTAATCCAGATGATTCGGGCGGTTCTGGTCAGAGTGACGAAGATTCTGGTTCTGAATCTATTGATAACTTATTACTGAGTACATACGCAGAAACTTCTAATAATTATACGAATGATCAATCTAAATTGGAAAATGAATATATTTATAAATGGATCGACAGAGAAAAAAGTTATTCCTGCAAAGTTGAAAATGAAATATTATTATCTGATAGTCATAAGAAAGACATTAAAAATATGAGTCCAGTTGACCTATTTGAGATATTTTTTTGCAAAGAAATTAAAAATTATATTATAGAATCAACTAAGATGAATAATTGCAGTCTAACAATTTCAGATTTGAATATATTTATAGGAATAATACTTTTCTTAGCATTCAATAAAAGGAAAAGTCAAAGAGATTATTGGTCTAATGATCCCTTTTTATCTAGTGATGTAGTGAAATTGGCTATGGGACGCCGTACATTTGAAAATATAAAATCTAAGTTGAAATTATCAAAACCAGGGGACGAAGATTGTAATGATAAAGCTTGGCGAGTTCGTCAAGTAATGAATCTGTTTCGTAGAAACATAAAATTGTTCGGGTACTTTCAAACCGCGATATCTGTAGATGAAATGATGTCCAAATGCTACGCTAGAACTAGTATGAAACAGTTTATTCGCGGCAAACCAATTAAATTCGGTCTGAAATTTTGGGGTCTATGTACATTAGATGGATTTTTATTAGATTTTGATCTATACTGTGGGAAGAATTCAACTATTGGGGATAAATTAGCCAAATGTGCTTTAGGAACTCGGGTAGTAATGAACTTAAGTTTGGGCAAAATTTTGCGCTTCAGGCACCATTTTCTAGCCGCCATATTGAATTTCTGGATTCGGGACCAAACTGAATTTAAAGTACAACTCATTTATGCACTCATAGTTGAAAAATAAAGTTCCGTCCTCAACGTTAATACAACAAGAAATTGGATTTAAAAAAAAAGTATCGAAATTTTGCATTATTTTTTTTTTTAACGTCGCCCTATTGGATTTTTGAGTGAAAAATACGCAATTCTGATACCAGAAATGGAAAGTAGAGAAAAAAATACTTAAGAAAAAGTATGTTTGCTTTGAATGTGTCCGTGGAATATGTGATAGATTTACGATTTCTCTGTTTTGGACGTTAATGGGTTAAAATATAGAAACAAGCGATAATTTTACGTATTAATTTAAGAAATAATGTTTAATTATAAATCAATATTTGATTACAGGTTTCACTGGGTTGCGATGGCTGAACAGACAGAGAACTCTATCATTTGCGAAAAACCATTAAGTAACAATGATATTCGCACGTTGAAAGAAGGAAGTATTAAAACTTGTATCGCAACCAGTATAAGAAGACAAGATAAAAAGCATCTGCAATTCCGTAAGTTCAGTTCTATAAATGTTCACACAAATTGTGCCAAGTCGAATACTTGGGAAAAAAATATTGTGTCAGCTGAGAAAAAATTAAATCAGTCATTGCATACTGATACTGGTTATGGTACGCACACTTCGACTGGGGTTGATTTTAATTTTGAAAATCTTTGTTTCATTTCCGAAGAAGATGCCAGCGATGATTTTATTAAGAAACAAATCAAAGTTCCTGCAAAGTATAAACAAGTAGTGCGCATTGTTATTAAAAGCAATATAAGAGATACTTTGATCAAGAAATTGAAAGTATTGAAGATAGGCAATGCTTACAAATTTACTCTCGTATAATAAAAGTTCCAGATTTGGTTGCGCTTGCTGCACGATATCATTTAAACTGCTATCAGCTTTTGTCTAATAAATTCAGAGACGTGGTTAAATCGGAGGATACCGGCGTATATAAAGTTGCAAAATTTATTGCTAATTATATAAAGAAGAATAAAACTATAACAGAAAATAAGGAATATTGCCAGTTTAGTATATAAGAAATATTAGACAACTATGAAACAGATGAATATCCGAATGTAAAATACAAAAAATCTTATTTGAAGAAAATCTTTGGTGACGATATCATTATTCATCGTTCGAAACACGGACCGATAATAACTTAAAACAATAGTAGTCACTATTTATTGACTGAAATCTCCTCTTCTCTTCAAATTGGATTAGCAGCGATGCTGAACAAAAAATATGGATCTAAAGAGTTACTTCAAATTTTGAATTGTTTAGGTTTTTGCGCTTCTTATGAGGAACCTTTACTTTTTGAAGCGTCTGTTTTGTTTTGTCCACAGAAATTGCAGTACAACGATTAATATTTTCAGTACGTTTTTGACAATGCTGATCATAACATAAATACGATTGATGGACGTCGTACATTTCATGCAATGGGAGGCATCGAAATTGTAACGCCTTATTCTTCAGTTACTGGTAGCACTTGTGTTCCACGATTAAAAAAAATTCCGAGTGCTGAAATAATCGGACAGTTTAGGAAAGTTAATTTACAAACTTTTAACAAACGTTCAAGTTCGGGCCTGGAAAATGTCATAGTGAGAAATTTAGATGATTTCAGCTCCATGTCACTTGACATCCAAGTATCAGCAACAGAATTGTTATGGTTACTCGGCAAGGAGCGATATGCTTCTGATTTTGAAGGGTGGAACGGATATATGCAAATAATTGCGGAAAACAAAGAATTTCATAAAAGTAGAATTAATTTTTTACCAATTATTAATGCTTTGCCAAGTCATTACGACACAATTTATACAGTTCTGCTTGAAGCGGATAAAAGGCGAAGAGAAAATAATCAAAAGCATTGCTTTGTGACGTTTGACCAGCCGCTATACCATAAAGCTAGAGAAATCGTAGAAAGTTGTAAAAATGAACTATCCGGAGTATTTGTAAGACTTGGAGGGTTTCATTTAGCAATGTCATTTATTGGGGCAATAGGATTTATTATGAACGGTAGTGGTTTAAAAGAGCTCTTTTGTGAAATATTTGCTGAAAATTCAGTCGACAAAATTTTTAGTGGGCATGCTTATGCTCGAGCAATAAGAGGTCATCCGTTAGCTCACTTAGCTTTATCACAGATTATTCTTTCCTCATTTGATCTTACTGAGATTGAAAACGAAGTTATAAGCAAGATTTATAACATTCTTGAGATTAAAATTGGAAAATTCTGGATTTTTAACGAAACAAGCTCCGGAAGATGCTGATTATTTAATTGTCCAAACTGCACGGGAAGTCAGCGAACCTGAAAAACCGGCTATCATTGTTGCTGACGAAATTGATGTTTTAGTAATTTTTATCCAATCAGCATCTATCAATAACAATGTGTATTTTTTAAAACCTGCAAAGGACAAAATTGTCAATAAAGTATTCTCTTGCAACTCTTTTGTAAATAAAAATTTAACTAATGTAATAGCATTTCTGCACGCCTTTTCCGGATCGGATACAACATCAGCTATGTATAAGCAAGGCAAAGGAAAAATAGTCAAGATTCTTGAATAATATTTTGATTTGAGAGAAATGGTTGAAGTTTTCAATTCAAGAGTTGCTAATATCGGACAAAAAATTATGCAAGCGATTTAAGTGACAAGCAAATAACTGAAACAACTTTAAGTGATATAAGATACAGCACTTTTAAAACATACTCGAAACAAAAAACCTTTAATTTAGCAACATTACCACCAACAGAATCAGCAACCAATCTTCATTCGTACAGGGTTTATTATCAAGTACAAATGTGGCTTGGAAATGCAATAAATCCATTAGACTGGGGCTGGAAAATTCACGACAATACACTCGTGCCTATATATGTTGGAAGCCCTCTAGTGCCAGATGATATTTTAAAAAATATTAGTTGTAAATGTACTGGAGAGTGTAAAAAGTCATGTGGAAGCGTAAAGCATTGTCTACGATGCACCGATTTTTGTAAAAACTGTCGTGGACAAACGTGTAAAAATTATCAAACATTCAAAGTATCAGTTGATGACAATATTGATGAAATGAATGAACTCGACTCTATTGATGAAGTTTCAGACAATGTTAAAAGTTATGAACTGCAAATGGATTATGTAAGCGATAATGAAATTGATGTTGATGATGATAAAGATGACTATGATACGGATGACAGTTGCACAAATCCTTCAAATCCAAAAAAGCGAGACTAGATTTGTAACAACCACAAAAGATGTATTATGTGTATAATTTGTATCTATTGTAATAAAAGCAATTTATATTAATTATTCGATATGTTTACCGTGTTTATTTAATGTTATAACACATATTCCCTTATTAGTAAATTTAATTAGTTATTCTACATAAATAGGTTATTAGAGTATTAAAAAGCGTAAAAATTTTTTTTTTTTGATATTATTATTATTGAAACGTTTAATTAGTTGCATGATTTGATGAACATTAAGCAACAAAATAATTTTTCAATCATACAACTGTTTTTTTAATGCAAATAAAAATTGCATACTTTTTTGATCTTGAAATTCGAGCAAAATTTCTTTGTAATATTGTTTTTTGATGGCATATTCTGATTCGTCTTATTTCGCTACATCGAATTAAAAAAACATCGTCTCGATAAGTGCTACCGTTACCGAGATAACTTATGTTTTACCGCGCATTCGCATTTTGAAACACCCGGGCCGCGCGACAGCACAACTGCTCTCCGCCATCCCCACTCCTGCTCCCACGCCGCTCGGCCGAAGAACTCCTCTGATTACGGTATTTTCGTTGATTTTTCTTTCATTAGGCTTTCATCTGTCGAAAATGCACAAGACGAATATAGAAAGTATTTGCAACCAGCTATAAGAGAGTATTTTTTTAATTTCGATTTAACGATTAAGTAAGCCATAAATTATTATTAACTTTGTTGGCCTCTATTTCCGGATCTACACGGTCAAATTTCGTCGTTTTAGGCTAAACTGAAAGTGCTTGCAAAGTAGTATTCAGATGGGAAACAATTTTTAAATTACATCGAACCGATGCTGTAAACGAGAAATTATTTATAATGGAAAAAATTTGACAAAATTTAAAAAAATTATTAAAACGTAAAATGGATATTTTTTATAATTGCTTATTGTCTGTTATGACACTAAGTAATTGTTAAAAATTGCGTGCTCCTTTTTCACTGTTGTTTAAACAAGGTACGCGCGATCAACTTTTTTATAATTTGTTAATAATTATGGCAGTGAAAAACTACGCGGTCGATCGTTACAAAAATTTTTGTACGTAATTGTCATATGTTTAACTATCTTTTCTGAAAATTTAATAAATATTTATAAATTTTTACTTACCGAAAAAATTTCTCAAAGTTGACGTATGATTTTTTACTAATTTTCGCATATTATCTATGGAAAATTAAAGTTCTTCGATTCACGACTCTCATAACCTTATAGGAAATCGTCAAATAAACAAAAAAGAGAGAGTACATTTTTTTGATTTAAGGCTTTGTTTCAAAGTTTTAGACACAAATGTATCGAAAAATGGTCCATTTTCCGATATTTCGGTTCATTTGTTGTTTTTAAGCATTTAGCAAGCACTTTTTGGAGTAGGTAAACATAGATTATTGTTGTACACAATATTCGGCAACTTTTTGCATAAAAATTTTTGCGTTATCAAACAACATCCATTTCGATTGCTCTATCGCCTGGACTAACGTACGGGAGAGAGAAAGAGAGAGGGAGCAAGTATGGATAATTCTCGAATTGGAAAAATGGTAATAGTATCATCATCTTATATAGGTAGTCCTAAATCAATACAACAAAATTATTTAGATTCAATGACTTAACTACAAGTCGACGGGAAACCAGATATCTTGATAACAATGACATGGAATTTAAATTGGACGGAAATATAAGAGAATTTAATACCGTATAAAAGCACAATAGATCATCCTGATTTAATCTCAAGAGTCTTCCATGAAAAAGTTAAAATATTAAAAACCAAACTACTAAAAATTAATATTTTTGCTAAAGTCAAAGGTTATGTTTGAAACGGTCACGACTCTTTTGTGGTCCTGTATAAGAGATTTGACTGATTTATGTACTGAAGAGCTGTGAGCATTTGCTGACCCGGGTCGTTGTTCCGACAGCAGGTCAAGAGAGAGAGAGAACAAATTGATTTAAAAGTAATGATTTAATTTTAGGTCAGGTCCGGGATACCAGGTAAAGGGAATATATGCTAAAATAATCACATATTATTAATTTTTCTTCTGGTTAATAAACAAAATATATTTAACTGAGTGAATTATAAAATATATTATTACGTAAATTGCAGTGCTACTTTTGGATTACAAGTAAACCTATACATTAGGTCTTTATTTATATGTTCGATTATTGTTTAATACGCTTTATTATGCGGTATTAATATTATCTAATTGGATTACGCCTTTTTACATTTAATATGTAACTTATTTGCAATTCTAAGCGATACGCGTAAATTGCGAT
Source organism: Trichomalopsis sarcophagae (assembly GCA_024372645.1). Classification (NCBI taxonomy): domain Eukaryota; kingdom Metazoa; phylum Arthropoda; class Insecta; order Hymenoptera; family Pteromalidae; genus Trichomalopsis; species Trichomalopsis sarcophagae. The sequence goes on along the minus strand of QLSS01000816.1, from coordinate 17,673 downwards.
ATCTTGTGTTTTACATTTAGATACGCCTAAATTGCGTTATCTGTTTGTATATCGAATATGCTGAATTTTGCATATTCTGTTAATTTTTATAAGATAGGCTTAAATTGCGTTATCTTATATTTTATTTTGATTTTACAGAGTATGTATCAATATTTCTACTCAATGCTTAAATGCTATTGAGTAGTGACTAGTCTGCGTAAATTGTAGTAGAGCTAGTGCTTGTACTAGGCCGCGCAGGGCCTTTTATATGCTACGGAGAGAGCGCGGATTAAGCCGCCGGAATTTTGCACGCTTTTGCGAATTTCTCACTTATATTAAAATTGGGGAGCAAATCTGCGCACGCTTCGCCGCTGCCGCGTCACCGCTCGCTCTTCTGCTTTGCGCGTATGTGTATTGTTGGTGAGGGCTGCGTCGCTGCCGTGCTTCTTGCGTAATATTTGTTTTGCTCCTCTCCCGCCTCTGCTGGCTACTCTGTGTTGTTGTGTATGTGCCATAGCGGGGTAGCAGAGCATTCATGTGTTTCTGTAGGAATAGTCGAGTGATTTTAGAATTTCGCTATACTATTTTTGTATTCGAGCCGCGAATCGTGTGTGGGGCATTGCATGTTTACGTAATAAAATTTAAAAAAAGGGGATTACTAAATATTTATATGTTATTATGGTTGCATAGCAATAATACATTTCGAGATACTAATCAAATTGATTCTATCATAAGTGCTGAAATACCAAATGAAAATGAATATCTAAGATTATACAATATAGTAAAAATTAATATGATACACGATCTTTCTGGATCACAAAATAAAAATTGTGTACGTATGAATGATGATGAAACACGTTGTACTGAAAATTTTTCTAAACCTTATGTTGATCAAATTCACCATAATTCGATAATTACCCTTCTTACCGACGAAGAAAAAATAATAATAAAATTACGTAATCAAAACATAGGTTTGCAGATAAAAGTTTTGTCGTACCCTATAATCCATACTTATTATTACCTCTAGAATGTTATATTAATGTATAAATATGTAGTACGAATAAAGCTATAAAAAAATTGTTCAAATATTTTTATTTATTTCAATCATAAAGAATTGAATAAATGTTTGGCAGAAGACAACATCCAAGCTGGTCTGAGACTGCAAGGCGATACTAAATTAACTGGCCAACAACAACAAAGTCAGACTATTCTGGATTCTGGGTCAAATAGGGATGAAGGGCTAGACTCGCTGCTTTGGGAGCTTGAACTCTCTCGATTGGACCAGAACCCTTTACGGGCGCCGCAAGGTGCCTACTAGGAGGGGCGATTCGCGAATGGGTGGATAACGAGCATACCAGGGAATGGCGAAATACCCAAGGATGTAAACAGTCTAAAGCGGTCATGGGACGGGACACTAACATAGACTGGATCAAGTTTGCTAGCGGAGGCAACAGAAGTGAATCCAGACTCCTGTCTCAGATCATCACGGGAGACATTCGTCTCAGATATTATGGTTGAAAGACGAAAAAGGTTTTGTTACAGGGGTATGCAGATTATGTAAAGAGGCAAAGTAGACGCTAATTCACATTATGACAGCATGCCCCAGATTTGTTGAGCTCAGACATCAGCACTTGGGGAATCATTTCCCAACCTGCAACGACATAGAGCTGCCTGCTCGTGGACCATCTTGACCTTCAGGAGAAGAGCTGACTTACCTAAAAGTTGACTTGGAAAATAATATTGCTGATATTTTAACCAAGGCTTCTAGAAGAATTAAATTTGAAAAATTTGTAACACTTCTGAAGATTGTTTAATGTTTATGTATCATGAAAATTAAGGAGATGTGTTGAGATATATATATATATATATATATACCTATATTATATAGTTGTTAGGTTGTTAATTTCTAAAGCGTCAGATAAAAAACATTAGCACGTGAATTCTGAGTTACGGTGCTTACTATGATCAAATATTCATATTATATTTAATACTTTCGTACATTCATTTAAATAATACACCAAGTAATAAATAACAAATAGTTTTAAAATTAAAACCACAGCCAAAACTGGGGGGTTGGCGAGCGAAGCGAGCAGGGGAGCGAAGTGAACCTTACAAGAATAAAAAATCAACGATAAACAAAAATTGCCGAATAAATACGTTGACAATCAATGTATTTATTCGTTAGAGACTAGGCACTGGTCATACATTTCGTGGCTATTTTTGGCCCCGATACATTCAAACTTAATTTTTCTAAACGTATTTTTGGCTGTTAAATCTTAGCTCATTTAGTTAATTTTTGAAGTGAATACTTCTTATAGCCTCGCTAGGTACACATTTTTACCGGGGAGTGAATCGAGAAAAAACCAACCGTCACGCAGCTATACCGAACGGCAGAAAGAATTGAAGTTAATTTAAAACCAACAAAACATAAATTTAAAAGATTATGCTGGTGAAGCTAAAAGACTGCTGTACGACATTACGCCAATTATACTTGGGCTCCGATGTGAATAGCGTGGGTGGCGATAACGATTTTCACGGCCGCCCCTGTCTGATAAAGAACCAAATTTTTCTCTTTTTTCAGGCAACAAACTGCGCGGTTATCGTCTCTCAGCCATACACATCTCGAAATTGATAATGCACGTAGGAGTGTAAAAGCTTTTGTCTGAACCTATTGCGTGGGCGGTAAGAAAAACTTTTTAGCCCTCCTGTGAAAAATACGGAACAAATCCTTTCTCTCGTACAAGCGAAATTCTCGCGTACGTGACGTTCGGCCGCAATACTCTATCAGTACCTAATTACATAAAACAGTTCAGATGCTTGTGCCTGTATTGCGAGGGTGGTAAAGAATCTTCTTTTATTGGCTGAGTCGGAAATTGAGCGTAGGTCTATATCGTTCTTTTCAGGTAAAAAAAGTGCGCAGGTCAAGATTCTCTTTTAAGACTTTACACAAGACGGTCACAATTTTGTGACTCTGTTGCGTAGGCGGCGCGGAGAAATTTTTTATCCAGCGGCTCCGGGTATAGAGCTTTGAGATTTAACTCACTCTAGCGGACGATGGCCATGGTTTGAAGCCGCTAAGAACCATGGCGTCTTGCCAGCTATACCCATGCCGAGGGCGAACTGCGTGGGCGGCACATTGAATTTTTTCTTCCAGCGGATCCCAGATCAGAGCTTACAGTTTTCTCTCTCTAGCCTGAATCAGCGAGAGTTTCCCACAACGAATGTCCAGAGCGTCTAGCCAGCTAAACTCATGCTGTGGCCGAACTGCGGGGGTGTCGCGGAGAACTTTTTCTTCCGGCGGCTGTGGCTACAGAGCTTCCGGATTTCACTCTCTCTAGCCAAATCCCACAAGGGTTTGCAGCCGCAAATCTTTGGCACGTCTCGCTAGCCAGACTCATGCCGTGGCCGAAGAACTGCATGAGTGGCGTGGAGAACTTTTTCTTCCGGCGGCTTCGGCTACAGAGCTTCCGGATTTCGCTCTCTCTAGCCAAATCCCGCGAGGGTTTGCAGCCGCGAATGTCCAGAGCGACTCGCCAGCCAGACTCATGCCGAAGGCGAACTGCGTGGGCGGCACACCGTTGCAGTAGCAGTTCATTTTTGCACTATACGGTTAGCATCCGAGCCTCGCTACGTGGATTTATGCTAGTCAGTGCTATAAAATAATGTACGATACACGTTTCTCACTTGTTGAGATTGGCTGTTTTATAAGTAGATCCAAGATAGACCATTTATACATTACGGCCGCCGTGATATACCGTTATTCCTCTCAGGCATTTATATATTTTATAGGACTGCGTAGAATAAATTCGCACTTATATATATATATATATATATATATATATATATATATATATAGAATAAGTAGCCTTTTTTGCACCGTGATAATTGCAGTCGCTAACTTCAGACTGCAAAAATGCAAAAGACGCTAACAAGGCAACGCTCCAAAAATGCGCTATCGCAGTCGAGACTTATTGCTTTTGAATTTTGTAGTTTTAGTAATGTGCAATTTTACGTTACAGTATTTATACAGACATTGCTTGTAAAGTTACCGTGTTGAAAAATTGCTCTATGCTGATACTACGAAATTTCAAAGCGAACAGTCTCGTCTGAGATAGCGTATTTTTTAGAGCTGACGAGATCTCACGTTAGTAAATAGGCTATAGGCATACTGGCACACAGGCATACTGGCACACCCCCCACCCCGTTCCAGTGTGCTAGAACGCACACTGTGTATAAGGATAGGAAGTCTCCCTTCTCAGATGCCAAAAAGGTCGAAGAGGGGATGAAAAAGGAAGAGTGTCCCTTCCCTTCAGTGTGCTAGAACGCACACTGTGTATAAGGATAGGAAATCTCCCTTCTCCGCGGCCGGAAAGTTCGAAGAGGGGACAGAGTCCCTTCTCTCGAACGATCCAGAATGCCTATATGTGTATAAGCATAGAGAGTCCCCCTTCCCTCGAGCGATATAGTATGCCGCTATGTATTCTCCCTTCCCCCCGGCTGCAGGGCCGCACGTGCGCGCCTTTTTGAATGAGTGGGACCTGCTCGGAAAATTATCTCTGTAGGTAACCTCTCTGAGGGTAACTTAAAAGAGAGGAAATGTTATCTTTCTTTTTTTTTGCGGCGGTGGTTTTATGAATTTGGAGGATGACTTTTTTTGGGTTATAGAAAGAAAATGATTCCATGTTTAGATTTGAATTGAAATTTATTTTTAAAAAAATATGTATGCTGATTAATAATACAATAGTGTTTTCTTATATTTTATAGATTACATGAATGATAGAACATTTTTATGAGTTTGACATTGTGTAGTGCACAGGCAGTCTATAGATAGGATTATGATTTTCGCATACTGTAACACATTTGAATGATGGTTTTGCAGGATAACCATATTGCAGAATGTTATGAACTGGCGGTAATTGAAATCGTTGAAGCCATTTTTGTTTGAGTTCGCCTATGACAAAAATTTTTGTAGCATCTTGCAAATTTTTACTAAGAACATTTCCAATATGGTAGTAGTCAAGTCCATTGTTGTTGTTGTTGTTGTTGATGTTGTTCCATCTAATACTATAAGAGCTGTCTTCTGCGGACCATCCAACTGCGGAAAAACTAACAGTTTATTGGCTCTTATTACACATCCCAATGGTCTTAAATTTGAAAATGTGTACGTTTACTCTAAATCCTTAAATCAGCCAAAATACCAATTTTTAGAAAAATTATTGGCGACGATTGAAGATGTGACATATCGACCATTCAGTGAACATGAATCTGTGGTATCTCCTGATGAAGTTTTGCCAAATTCAATCATGATTTTTGATGATATAGCCTGTGAGAAGCAGGATAGTGTCAAAGCATTTTTCTGCATGGGAAGACACAAAAGTGTGGATAGCTTTTATCTTTGTCAATCGTATGCTCGTATACCGAAACATCTGGTTAGAGATAATATAAATTTTCTAGTGATTTACCGTCAAGATGACGTTAATCTTAAGCACATCTACGATGATCATGTGAATACAGATTTAACATTCAACGAGTTTCGAAACCTTTGCTCTAACTGTTGAAAAAATGACAAGTATGGATTTATTGTCATTGACAAAGATAGAGAGATGAATGATGGTAGATATCGGAAAGGATTCGACTGTTTTGCAGTAAAAAAGGAAGTGTAAATGTCAATCTCATCAGTTTGATTATAGCAGTCATCACAACATCACGTCCGACTTTGAGAAAGAAAAAAATATTGTTAGTGAACTTATGAAAGCTCGCGAAGCAATTAGAAAAAAATGCTCTCTACTCAAACAAGAGAGAGAAGATGTGGAAATAGCTGTTGCTGATACATTGAAACCTGTCATTACACCGCTTGAAAAACTCGTTGGCTCAAAAATGCAAGCTATACAATCTTCTAATTCCAACATCTCTACTATTGCTACTCCTATCAACAAAAGAACTACTATTTCTACTCCGATCAACAAAAGCATAAAAAAAGCAAAAAAAAAAACAAATGGAATTTGACAAATCATTTTTTTCGAGTTCTACATTTGATGATGATACTGCTGCTGCTGCTGGTGGTAATGAGATTGATATATTCGACAAAGATGATGATGATGATGGTCCTTCAATAAATGACACATTGATGAATTCATCTTTTAAATCTGCATACGACAAAAGTGAAACAACTGACTTTTTGGCAATATTGAATGAGAGTCGTAGTAAAATAAACAATGTATATGGTGTACGACAAGTGGATGGAGTGTATATGATTGGCGATTCGGAAATTAAATATGATGATCAAAACATAAAAGTAAAAGGTACTAATTATCCTAAAAGTGTCGGACTAATGGAATTGCTTTTCAAAAAACAGCCTGATGATAATGTTCTAAGTTTGTCGGATTATCGAAATTATAGCAGTATATTGGAGGCAACAAATGCTCACCGAAAGAAACACAGTAAAGATGAGGATTTGCGCACATCGAATAGTAGAAAATATCGATCAATTCTAGAGCCAATGTTTCGCAGTTGTCGAAAAAATAAAAACAAAAGTAGAGCCGGACTCATTCCTAAATATACAATAGCAAAGAAAAATTCATCCATAGATCTAGTTTACTGGGACGATCCGAATGAACTTGTTGATCGACTTAGATTATTAATTGCTGAACGAGCTGCCGGAAATAACAATCACACCAATGAAATTCATTCGATTATTGAGGAATTGCTTGAAGCTGGATATATATATTAACGCGTGCAGATTTCTTATTGAATCAGTAGTATCATGAGTCTCGAAGTGTTTGGAAGAAAGCTGGAGGGCTCGCAAGTGAGTCGCGGACCTCCTGGCATTGGATTCAACTTTACACCAGATGGAAATTTTGATTTGGAAAAGAAGCGACTTTGCAATGTAGGAGAGCCTACTGATTTGAATGATGCAATCTCTTTGCATATACTGAAAACCATTCTTCAATCTGAAGTAAATTATTTATCTTCAAAACTTGGTGTAATTGATGAAGCTATAAAAAAATATCAGGAACAAATTATTGCATTTCAATCAGAGATGGATACAGCAGTGCAATTTCTTCATAGTATATCCATGCAAAACAAATCTTCTACTGAATCTATTATAAAAGAATTGAATAGACAGTTAAAAGTCACAATAGTAGACATTATTGAAGATGGAGCATCAAGAAGTAGCTGAAGAGTTGCATAAACCAGCACGTCGCAAGTACAAACGGAGGAAATATGACATACGCGGTATAGATGAGACTTGGCAAGCAGATCTTGTAGAAATGTTGCCTACTATCTTTTCAAAGTATGCATGGGCCGTTCCAGTTAAGACGAAAAGCGGCATCGATGTCACTCAAGCTATGAAGTTGATTATGAAAGAAGGTCGTACACCATCAAATCTACAAACTGACCAAGGAAAAGAATTTTACAATACAAATTTTCAAAGTCTCATGAAAAAGTGCAAGATAAATCACTACTCATCTCATAGTAATCTTCATGTAAGCATATGTGAACGTTTTAATAGAACATTAAAAAATGTAATGTTGATAGAGTTCAGAAAACAAGGAAGTTACAAATGGTTGAATATTGTACCTAAGTTACTCAAAGCTTACAATTCGAGAAAACATCGAACAATAGGAATCGAGCCTAAAAATGTTACATCGGCAAATGAAAGTGAGATTCTAAAATGTTTTTCGAATCGAAAGGATAGAAAATTAACGCTTAAACGAAAGCCAAAATTTAAAGTTGGAGACAAATTACGTATAAGTAAGATAAAACAAGTTTTCGAAAAAGGTAATACTCCAAACTGGTCTACAGAAATTTTTACAATAACACGTGTTGCTAAAACAAATCCTGTAACTTACCATCTTAAAGATTATCATGATGATCCTGTGGCTAGTGATTTCTACGAGATGGAACTTCAGAAAACTAAGTATCCAGAAGTTTACTTGGTTGAAAAGGTCTTGAAAAAAAGTGGGAAACGTGTATTTGTTAAATGGATGGGATTTGGCAGTGAACATAATAGTTGGATAAATAAAAGTGAAATTCTTTGAAATAAAATGAGAGGATTACAGATTTAGTAATAGTAGTCATTAATAACGCATATGTATTTTTATAAATAATATATTTATTTCATTTATTATATGTACAAGTTTAAGAGAATAAAAATGTATTTACAAATAAATCTGTGTGTCTTTATTATATTTACATCTCTCTCGCTGTATTAATTTTCAAATTTAAAACAATTTCCACCAAGATACGTGGCAAATAGAGACAACTTGTTTGCTGCGTCGCAGAGCTGGTAGTAGAACACTTCATTTTATACAAGTTTTCGGTAATTCGAGTGTAAACTTACTTTAAGAGTCTTGAAGTTTTGCTTTTTTTCTCCTAGGTTGGCAGACTTCAGCTTCTTCGACTGCTCGAATGTGCTCCTCAGCCTCTTGCACCGCATCATATAGCTAATTCCCCTCCACGATGTCTACCCTTTCCATAGCCTCCTGCAGTATATCATTCGTCATTGGTCTTTCCCTCTCCATGGTTGGATCCCACTCATACGAAAACTCCTCAATCATATCAGTAGACCATTCAATCTTTACATCAGCTCGTTCAGATCCCCTCTCTACTCTTGCCGAGCTGTTGTCATTGGCTCGTTTGACTCCCCTCTCCACTCTTGCTGGGCTGTTGGCATTGAATCCCCTCTCCACTTCATTTTCCCTCTCTACTTCAAGTACAGCTTGCGCCATCTGTTCTTCTATAACTCTGTAGTGTCCCCATGGTAAAGTATCGGTACTACCCGGTAGAATAAATCGCTTATCGTCATGAGGACTTAGAGCAATTTTGTTCTGTTTCTCAGTGGGTACTATGTGCAATTTTGAACGAATATTACACTGTTCACGTTGTATGATTATGAGATCTTCTAGAGATTTCCGATAATCCTCAAAAGTGATTGATTTTTTAACAACACTAGATTTTATGCCTTTAGCTTTTTTAATGGTTTCTCCTCCTTCTATTAAAATGCTATACATTTTACTTCGTAATCCTATAAATTCTGTCATGATCTTTCCACAGCATTCATCCTTCATCACCCCAAGAACTTTCTTGTTTACCCGAGGAATACCATACGGATTATTTTCATTGTAATCAGAAGTATCAAATCTTTCAATATCTTCTTTCATTATTTTGTACATGTCAACGTCCTCTACTTCGTATATCAAACTATCGGTGTCTGTATAGAGTAGTTTACATTTATCTCCAATACGTTTTTTTCATATACGAGTAATGAAAATCGTAAACTAACGTCTTGGATAAATCAAGAATGCTAAGACCAACGTATATCGGTTTCTTGATTGTAATACTCGTTCTCATCATCTGAATAGCGACTAGATTTTCATCAAATAACTCATTCTTTGATTGCTTTCTTTTTTTTGTGTTCAGTTCAACGTAAGGCTTGAGCCAAGCCTTCTGCTCAAATCTCAAAAGTCTATGCACTTTTTTCAATCGAAGACCATTGTCTAGTGCCTGTTTGAGAGCTCGATAACATATCACATACCTTTTTTTATCATAAAGTGTAGTGAGAAAGGTAAATCTCGATGATCCTCATGAATTTCCTCTGGATACTCCAAATCTACTTCAGCAATATATCCCTCATCTGAATCAGGTGCTGTATTGTAGAAGTTTGGATTCGACTCATTATCAACCCACTTGAACTTTCCTACTGGTAAATGCTGCACCATTGCCCATCCATACAGATTATTTATGTCAAAGTATAATAATGTTTTCATTTTTTATTCTTTGTTATATGAAGCACCCATGTATTGATTATTTGACTTGGCGTAACGATTACAACATTGACTTATTCCGCCTCGTATGCCTGCTTCAATAAACAGCAGCATGTCAATGTCCGTCAAAAGCTCTAATTCAACCTTTGTCATTTTAAGAGCAGCTGAAAAGGTTAGTCCCGGTGTAGTGTAAAAGTGTGCTGGACATAGACCGTAAGCTTTAAGAGATGTTTCTTTATAATTTAAATTGCACGAATTATGAGCTGCACCTCTGAAACTGAAGAAAAGAAAAATGATTTTTATTTTATATTCAAATTAAATTAATTTTATTACTTAGAGAAAGTGATAACATACCGTCCAGTGAGGTGGCAATGATCTCGTACCGCAAGTTCACCATCACGAATAGATTTTCGACATATGTGACAAACAGTTGATCTCTGTAATGATAATTCTTCTAGATCCGTAAGTCTCATTGGCTTTGGATTCTTATAGAGATTATCTATCTTCTCACTTATTGATTTTAATTCTTTTACAAACCATTCAGCAGGTGACTCGTTGTGTTCACTATTTTTTCTATACGATTTATAACCACATAATTTATTATTAAAACTGCATTGCAAGTAGTATCCAATGTTGAATGCTTCATGAAGTTGAAAAGCTTTCTCATTCTCTGTGGGTTTTAATATACATTCGAAGTCTGCGTATATCACGAAAGGAACTTTTTCACTCTTACTGAAATCTTTGAATTTCAAAGTGTTATTTTCTTCATTAGGTAGATTGATTCTACAGTTGTTTGAATTTATACACTGATTTTCATGCATTTTTAATCTTGCTTCACAATAAAAGACTTGTAAACATCTTTCACAGTGATATAATTTTGCGTGCGACTTGGATAATTGACCAGATAAAAGGCTAGATATTTTATCCATACATAATGATATTTAGGAGGATTTCCATCATCATCACAATTATTATCTTCGTACTCATCTATGTAGAAATCTTGAATGATAAGCATGTTTACATGCTTTTCTTTCTTTTCAGCTGTAACATGACAAGGTGACACTTCAAACTTTGATCCATACTTTCTTAGCATGTATGCGTTTACTGACAGATGATTAAGTTTTTCAAATTTTGAAATATCTTTCAGTTTTACAGGAAACTCAATGTTATCAAACTTCAATTCATTTTCATATTTCTGATAATGATTCACTCGAAAAGCATTAGTTTCACAAGGATGTAGTGCTGAAAGAACTGCGTACTTGAAACACTGATTGTCATTGTTTTGCACTTTTACACACGCTTTTTCTTCGCTAGAAATGATGGAAGTGGTATGTATGAACTACCTTTAATTGGTGAATATTTTTTTATATTTATATACATAAACTTATAATACTCTTTAGACTCTAACCAGAATCTTTTTCTTGAAATTCTTCTATTTGTGATTCAATGGAATCTTGGATATTCACTTTGAACCATTCTTTCAAATCTGTTGGCATGAATATGGTAACACTTTCAGTCGTAAAATATTTAATATCTGTCGTTTCTTCACCACTCTTCTGTATTATAAATTCAGCAATGAAATCTGAATTAACTTTTAAAGCATTATACTCTTCTAAACAAGCTTTTATCTTTTCATTAAAAATCATCTGAGCATCCTTCATGAAGCTCAAAATATCTACATGTTTTATATTAACAATCACACCTGTTCTAATCCGATTTTGAAAAGCAGACTCTACGTCACGCCACTCAACTCTAGCATCTGCTTCTTCAGCTTCTAAACTGCCTCCTCTTTGCAATCGTTGTTCAAATTCAACTTGTACGCATGAGAGATGTGTCATACATGTCTGATATTTTTGTTTTTCACCTCTTGTAAGATCCGATTTTTTAATTTTTTTACTTAATTCTTTAATTGTGTTATTGCACATATCTAGCCAATAATGAATATCGTTAATGCTTAGATTATGTTCACTTTGTAATGTATCATGAAGTAGTTGAACGAGACGTTCAAAGAAGCTCATTGACGCCATCGTGTTTTTCTTTTTTTCACTACAGTCTCTCACTTTAACTATATTTTTACCACATTAGTTGCGAACTGTGATCGTCTAAGGAAATGCTTCCTTTTAAAGGAAAATCTATGGAAGAAGAGGTGGAAAAGAGAGTAAAGAGAGGGAAAAATTTTCTCTGGAAGGAACGCATTTTTTATAAATATTTAAGTCGTGGACCAATGGTGAAGAAGAAAAGTTTTTTTGAGTAGAGAGGGAAAAATTTCAATGGGAAGAGATGATTTTATCCAATAAAGAAAAATCTGTTCTTTGTTTTTTCGTTTCAACCAATGAGGTGCAACATATTTTTCCTCTCCACCTAAAACGAGGTGGAGTTTCTTGCTTAAAAATTTTTGGTGAGTCGACTTTCTTCATATTCTCTAATTTGGCTTCCTCGAGAACTGAACAAGATGGATAGAGCTACTGATTACGAAAATTTTTTTAAAAATTATATACTGCAATGTGCTGATGAAAACGCGTACATATGTGATGTGCAAGGTTTTAAAAAAATTTGCGAAGATTCTTTTATTTTTAAAGAAATTAGTTTTTTGAATATGAAGAAAACTGCCTTACCGACTTCCTACCTATTTAAACCGGCGATAACGTGGGAAGAGCTGTCTGCCGAGGAAAAGTGTATGAGCCAATGGTTAGAAAAGTCTCACCATGGAATAGCATGGGATGCTGGCGATATTCCTTATAAGCGCCTTCAACATATTTTACAAATATGTACGCAAGGTGTAGAACGATTGTTTGTTAAAGGCGAGGAAAAAGTCCAATGGTTGACATCACTCATACCAAATGTGTAAGTTATTCATGCTTTTTCATACTTTATCTATACTTTTTCATACTTTATCTATACTCTTTCATACTTTTTCATACTTTATCTATACTTTTTCATACTTTTTTCATACATTTTTCATACTTTATCTATACTTTTTCATACTTTTTTCATACTATATCTATACTTTTTATACTTCTACAATAATATATTATTTTTTTATGTTTTTTCAGTGCTATCTGCAATATCGACGAATTGGGTGCTCCTTCATTACACAACTTACGTTACAATGCTCATTATTATTGTTTAAACCACGATTTATGCATAAGAAAAAAGCCTATGTGCGCTATGCAAAATGTGTTAACTTTACGATCATGGCTACATAATTTAATACATGATAAAATGAGAGTGGATGAGGTGGATGTAAAAACTCTATGTACATGTTTATATTTTTCTCAATAAAAAAACATAATTTTTTACCATATTTTCTTTTTTCCCTGCTAGAAAAACCCTATAAATTATGGTTGGGGGGGGGGTCAAATATCGGTAGATATTATCGAGATCTTTTCTAGCAGGGTGTTTATTTATTTATTAATAATATAAATAATATAATTTATTTATTAAATGAAAATAAACAATAGATAAAAAATATTACAAATTACAATTTTTTTCTTAAAATAATATATTAAAAATAATAAAAAATACAATCAAATTAGTCTAAAATTATATCTGTAATTATTATTTTTTTTTTTTTTTTGGTAGGAAGCTGTGAATCCTTTTAACAGACGACTGTTCCCAACACCAAGTGTGGGACTCGGCAGCGGCGGCCACCCCTACCCACTAAACACATATCTCCCTGTTCGCTCGACGTCAGCCCGGTACCGTTTATCACACTACTTCGGACTGGGCCGCTGTCTTTGCGCGTCCTTTGCGCATTCATTCCTTGCTTCCGTTCATACAATACTACTACTCTACTCTTTCACTCTCTCAGCCACTCAGTTTTCCAGGCGTCCATCTTCTTTCTTACACTGCAATATACCCCGCACGTATGAGGCAAGCAGCGTCTAAGCGTCCGTGCTGGCTGTCATCAGTCTTGTCACGTTGTCTGGCGTAATCGTCGTGCCAAGAAGCGTTTCCAGTCTTTGTCTTTGCTCGGTCCAACGGGTGCACACAAAGAACGTGTGCTCCGCGTCGTCCCAAGCTTGTCCATAGTACGTGCAATCCGGTGTCGTCACTCTGTTCATTCTGTGAAGATACTTTCGGAAGTACCCATGGCCGGACAAGAATTGGGTAAGGCAGAAACCCACCTCACCGTGCTTCCTGTCCTTCCAGGGCCCAACCTCCGGTATCAGTCTGTGGGTCCAACGTCCTTGTCCGTTCGTTGTCCACCTCGTCTGCCATTTCTCGAAAGTCTTCGTCCGTTCTTCCGTCGCAGCGTCTGCCCTCCCAACGCTCGAGCTTCGTGCGAACAAGCGCTTCCGCTCGTGCGCAAGAAGGTCGATCGGAATAACGCCCGCTATCGCGAAAATCGCATTTTCCGATACGGTCCGGTACGCGCATGCGATCCTTAGTGCCCCGGTTCTTTGCACACTCGTCATAGCCTTCGCCCGTCGCTTGACTTTTAACGTGTCCGCCCATACCTCGGCCCCGTAGAGCATGATCGAGTGGGTGACGCTCATCAGTAGTCTTCGTATACTCGGTCTCGGTCCTCGCGTGTGGGCTATGAGTCTACTTAAAGCCTTCGTCTTTTCTGCTGCTTTCGTAGTCACGTTACGTATGTGTGGCCAGAAGGTCAGATCATCCGTTCTCTCCGGATGAGTGGGGAAGAGATCATTTACGATCCTCTCCATCGTGTCTCCGTCCTTCGTCTCTGTAGGATTCCAGGCTCCAAGTTTGCGAGTCACAATCTTGTAGCCCTCCCCCCATGGGTCTGAATCTACTTCGTCCTCTAGTCGTCTCCAACATTGTCGTTTGCTGTCGTTGATGGTACGTCTGAGAAGCTTTCTCGCAAGTTTGTATTCCCGCGATAGAGCCTCCCGTTCGCGTTCGTCCTTCTGGTGCTGTGCCTGTCTCCGCAGTCGGTGGCACTTTCGTCTGATCTCAGCAATCTCTGGGGTCCACCAGTAGGCTTGCTGTTTGTCTCGTCTGTACCGTTTCCGTGGCATCGTGGCTTCGCAGATGCGCTGCAGATACTTTTCCAGATCGTTCACACACCGCTCGACCACGACTTGGTCCGTCGGTCCCCGAGACAGATCCACAGAAGGTGTCACTACGTTCTGCAATTGTCTCGTCAGTTCGTCCCTGTTTATACGACCAATGTCCCAAAGTGTAGTTCGTCTATTCTGTGTCCGTGTTCGCCTCTTCACGGTGTCACTAGTCAAGCTAAAGGTGATGTACTGATGATCGCTGGCCGTATAGTCCTCGATCACTTTCCATCCCCGCAGCTTTGTCAACAAACTGTCCGTGGCCAAAGTGATATCCGGGATGGAATCACCGAAGCCGGGTCGTCTGTACGTAGTCACGTTTCCCTCGTTAATTACTTCCAGTCCCAGTCGGGCAGCCATCTGTAAAATCAGTCGCCCCCTTCTGTTCGTCTTAGGCATCCCCCACTCGACCGCCCGCGCGTTAAAATCGCCCGCCACGATCACGTCGCCCGAGAGATCTCTGACGACGTCTTCCAGGGCTTCCAGCTTTTCGGCGTACTCGCGCGAACTATTGTTCGCGGAGAGGTAGACGCTGACAATGATGACAGCGCCGATCCTCACCCAAACATAGTCATCCCCGCACCCGCTGTCTGTGATACGCGCCGCGTTTATCCCTCGGGCCCACACCGCCGCCGTGTTCGAGCTGTTCGCGATCCACGACGGTTCCGAAAGGTTTCTGTAGTGCTCGCTTATCACGAGCACGTCCGCGTCCGTTTCCGCCGCAACTTGAGGAAGCAGCGCGTGTGCTACGCTATTTCTGTTCAAGTTGCATTGGAGTATCGTCAGATCCATTGCGACTGTCTCGTCCTGCCTTCCGTCAGAGCTGCTTTAAATACAGCACACGAGGACGTGCCAGGCACGTGTGCCAGGTCTTGGTTGGCTCTCCCCGCGCACAGAAAGCAGGAAAGTGTGCTTTTGCACGACCTTCCTACATGTCCCTGTTTGCCGCACTTCCAGCAGCAGTCACGTCTGTCGGGTCCCGTGCACTCAGTTCTTATATGTCCGTACCCGAGGCACTTGTAGCACCTCGGAACGCGGAGCCTGGGTCGTAACCGACAGTTAACCCACCCGATTTTAATTCGGCCCTTCTTGAGCAGGTCCGCCGCCTCCTTTGCGTCAAACTCGCAGACGGCCAAGGCCTGTCCGCGGTTGTTCGCTCCAAAGACATAAACGGCCCGCTCACCCTCCGTCCCCAGTTCGCGGTTGATCGCGTCTGCGACGTCCCTTGTTGTCGTGACGCAGTCCAGGTCCATAAAATCCAGCGTCACCCTGGAAGTAAGTTCCTTTACCGTCGCAGTCTGTCCCAGCGAATCTTGTAAAGCTCGTAGAAAGGTCTGGCGATCCTGATCCTTCTCAAGCTGCACAAGAACCGCTCCGTCCTTTGTCTTGCGTATGGCTTTAACGTCAACGTTACAAGTCGACGGGTTCACATTTTTCCGCATGGAACCCAGTACGTCCGCGTACGTCTTCCAGCCTCAGGTTTGATGAGGATCGCGCCTCGCCTAGGTTTCAGGCTTAAGCGATCCATCTTACGCCCCTGAGGCTCGCTGGTCCTCGTCCGTTGCGTCTCCGTCTTGTTCGCCTCCGATTCTGCGGTCTTCCTACGCTTTTTGCGTTTCGTCACCGTCGTCCAATTTTCCTTCGGCGGATTACTCTGCTGGGCAGGGTTTTCCACCTCCGGGCTCGGGGTCTGTCTGCCAGCTTTCCGTTTACTTGCTAGCGTTGCCAGTTCTGTCCTTTGTATGTCGAAGGTCTTAGCTTGTCGCAGCTGACTCATACGTCGAAGCTTTTGCTCCGCAACATCCACTGCTTCTTCTATATCTTCCATTCCGTTTGTAATTACGCTACTTACGTTTGTCTGGACTTTCGTCTTCGCCTTCATCAAAGACAGGTTGCTGCGTATAGCGAGAAGCTGCTCATGCAGCTTCCTCTCCGCAGCCTCCCAGCTCTGTGGCGTTCCCTTTTTCTCGTCGCCCGTCCGGTCGCGTGTTCCTGTCGCAGTATCTACTGCACCAGCCAGGTCAACCACTGGAGCAGTACTGAGGCTGGGTAACCCCTTTGGCTCAATCGAGCCGGTCGACGCAGATCGCACTCTGAAATCTGCTATTTTAATTTGTAGTTGGTTCATATTTTTTTTTATATCTCCCGTTTCTATCTACGTGTTTTTAAGTGTTGGTGGTCAGATTTCCCACCAGAAACTGGTCTCCGCATCCGATCTTGAGTAATCCCGGTGAAAAGAGCGTGCCTAGAGTCCGGTGGCCTCGGAAGTTCCCACCCCTCTCCCCGCAGCGAGCACCCATCCGATCGCCAATCGAGATCGCTGCTAGGATCAGGATTTGGCGCTTGCGCGCTCTATCATTGTGCAGGGCGAGCCTCCCGACTGACTAGGCCGGGTCCGACCCCCTCTAACTACTAGCGGCCCAGGAGTGCAAAAACTGGTGTTAACAACTGTACCCTCCAGAGTCGGCACGCTTACATTCACGGGAAAACCCCCTTCTGGATGCTTTCTCCATTCCACAGTGGGACCTGCAGGGTGCCCCTATAGTCGAAACCAGAAAGCACCGCGACCTCATTCACGGGACAACTCGTTTATAGAGTGCCTCCACCCGCTTGGAACAATACCCGTCTATAGGGGTCCCCATTCATGGGAGGTGCCCGTTTATAGGGCCCCCGACTCACTCCTCGCGGTGCTTCCGGGTGACTAAAAGGGAGTGTTTGTATAAGTGCGTGAGTGGTTGTTGAACAGTTGCCTACCACTATGGACATCTACGCTCCCACTCCCGTGAATGACACTTTCTCTTATCGAAATTACAAGTGTATAGACACTTCCAGCCTTGTTGACCTCTTGTCTTGTTGTGACTGGGCGGCCATGAGTTCCATTGAAGCCGATCTGGAGGGCGCCC